>SJVG01000401.1:0-31984 GCA_034774675.1 Scedosporium minutisporum
TAAGAGGGGAGGGCAGCCGGAGTTGCTCCGGACTGCTTCGTAAACTTTTTCATCATTGTGAAGGAGCGCCCTTGGGAGTTTTCCGTGACGGGGTGGGTTGATTGAAAAAGAGACTATTAGTGCCGTTGCCGGAAAAGGTAGAGGTCCAGCCAGGCAAGCATCTCATCTCGCGACATTCGGGCGTTGTGTCCGTTTCCACACTGGAAGATGCGATCCTGCCCCGGTTTCTCGAATGTCAAAGTACTTCATAGGGGCTTAATCAGCAGCCATGTGCTCCATTGCCAATTGCCAGGCGATGGCGCCCGTAATCACCTGGGTGGGGCTCGGGAGAAAATGTCGCTCGTCACGAAGGCAGGCAGAGTCCATCAATTGATGTCTCCCCGCATCGTATCATTCCGTCCATCGTGTTGCAGCGTGAGCCACCCTGGTTTGGCGCTGGATATTCTCTCGGGCCGGAGTTGGTTGCAGCAATGCATCAATCTTAATAAGCCGCGAGAATGGCTTCTCTGGCTTCGGCACTTACGTTCAAAGCTGAGTCTGGGCACGAAGTGTGAACAGACACGAGAGGGAATTGGTTATCAATCTCCTTCGAAAGCAAGCGATTCCATCGGACCTTTGCCCGGAGAGCCGAGCAATTTGTGCATAATGGCTGAACTCCGAAGCACGAAGCCGCTGCTTCCAAGTTCTGGTGTCATACAACTTTTCGAAAATTATGGAACACAGTCAACATCCATATCACGAATTAATGATCCCTTGTTGAACAGGATACTCGTCACTTCGCTCGCGTCGCCTTTCCAGCTTCGGAGATCGAAGATGCGACAACGGAGGCTCACAATCGGGACAATGTATCATCATGCCTGTCAACGATTTGCCGCTTTTCCTACCTTAACCACAAGTACCGAAGCTGTGTTGTCTGACCCCAGCGGGGCTCCTGTGGGGTAATGTGCGCCAGTGTTGCCGTCTCCATGCGGGGAATAAAGGTTGGTTCGCTGGATGAAGTCAAGCTCCCCTGCCGCTGTGTCTTTGATGTTCCTAGATGGTATCGTCCCTCCTGGCACCATCCTTCAGGTGGCATCTTTACCATATTGAACGCCCGTGCCCGTATTCCTGAGAGACGCGTAGGGCCTATCATAACGAGTAGTCGAGCACTCCACATGTTCTCGTGCCTGCATTCTCCCTGTTGGCCAGCCCAGCTAGCCGGTTAGCTCTATGTCGACTGTTGGCCTTCGGAGACCAAATGTGTCCGCCGACCCCTCTCAACGAACCGGCTCCTTGTCCCTTTCTCCGTCTCGTACACCCCCCAGTTACCTCAATACCACCCCCACCATTACCATCAGCCTAGGAACGCGGATGCATGTAGTCGAGGATACCATCTGATCAAGTGGTCCGTTTTACGGGTCTGATCTCCCTCCCGTTTCTAAGCTGTAATACCCCGAAGATCCCATCGGCGCCGAAGTGGCCCCGCCTCAACGTGTTATAAGTGCCTCCGGTCCTCAGATTTACTGCACATCCACCAGGTTATTTTCCATACCTCGTTAGACTTCGAATTGCTATATCTCTCCAACGGCACGTGTACGTGTATATCTATATATATCTAAGTACCTTATATACACACAGGAACCCTTAGTCACGAGTACTTGTATCATCGATAGTCTGATTGAGAGTACCCCTGCTCTCCTCGCCTACGAAAGTAGTCACCATGGCCGTGGATAAGAAGATTCAGCTCGTCCGCATCGCCTTCGCGGCATACAAGCACAAGAACATCGAGGCCGCCCGAGCATTCTACGAAGACTTCGGCCTCGCTGAGACCGCCCGCGTCGGGAACCGCACCTACTACCGCGGCTATGGCTCCGAGCCCGTCACCGTCGTCGCCGAGGAGGGCGACGAGGACGAGTTCCTCGGCCCCGCCTTCGTTGTCGAGTCGCTGGACGATCTCGAGCACGCGGCCAAGACCCTTCCTCAAGCTACCGAGATCTACGAGCTGAAGGATGCCCCCGGCGGCGGCAAGTGTGTGACGTTCCGCGATCCCGTCGATAACTGGCAGTTCCATCTCGTCTACGGCCAGACGCCCCTCGAAGCCCAGCCTCCGGACTTCCCTGACCTCAAGGTCAACTATGTAAGGCCGTCGTCGATGTCATCTCCTTTTCTTTTGCTCTTGATCTTATGGGGGGCGATCTCCGTTTTGCTAACTTTGAGTCACTTAATAATAGCCCCTGGTCAAAAACCGAGGCGTGAATGAGAAGCAGCGATTCACGAAGCGACCAGCGCCCGTTCACAAGATCGGCCACTTTGGCGTGTGCGTGACGGACTTTGCCAAGGCCTACGAGTTTTACACCAACCACTTCAACTTTTTCCCCAGTGAGGTATGGAAGCATTGCCCTTTTCTGACTCTCTTTTGTAGGAAAAGCATGTCTCGCTAAAACAATCAACCACCCCAACAGCTCGTCTACGCCCCCAACGGCAAGGACATCACCGTCTTCTACCGCCTCGACCGCGGCAAGGAGCTCGTCGACCACCACGTCTTCTTCTTCTTTGAGGGCCCCAAGTACCACGTCCACCACTCGTCCTTCGAGACCCACGACTTCGACGCCCAGGTGCTCGGCCACGACTGGCTACGGCACAAGGGATACAAGAACTGCTGGGGCGTGGGCCGGCATATCATGGGCAGCCAGATCTTTGACTATTGGTTCGACCCTTCCGGGTTCATTATGGAGCATTATGTTGATGGTGATTTGTTGGATGATACCGAGCCTACTCATAGGAACCCGGCGGCTCCTGATAACCTACACGTTTGGGGTAAGTTTCTGGCGCTTCTTTCCTGTCGATACTGAGAAAGACCGTATAGAAGAGAAAGCTAACTTGTTGTAGGACCCGACTTGCCTCCGGACTTCTTGAAATAAAGGATATGCTTCAGCAGATGATGGTTTCATATCCGTGTATATGTTATAATCTCAAACAGAATGATCAGAATGACATTGAGCGTTTCTGTAAATTTAATGCCTCAGAAAAAGTTGATTCATCGTGTTGATACGACTGCTAAAGAAAGAAAGGAAGAAAACAGTATTTACAGCTCATAAAAATGCTCGCTATATACACCTCGTCTCTCCACACTCAACCTCGAGCTCCTCTCTATCCAAATACCCTAGCGGAGAGTCGGCACAGACCATGGAGCCCAAGTATTGATGTTAAAGCTGCCATAGTTCTGATCCGTCCTAAACACGCCCGTATTCACGCTCTCCCCCTTCAAATACCTATTAATAAATGCATTCAACTCCCCACTCTGCGCCCCAGGGAACGAGCAATGATTATGCCCCCCAACCTGACTATATCCAAACGCCTCGCTCGCCCCCAACGCATCCCACTGCTTCTTCGCAGCCCCCATGCACCCATACGTCGACATGGTGCCGAGCCACTCGAAGTCCGGATTCTCCATGACGTACATGGGCCGCGGGGCGATGAGGCCCGCGAGCATGTGGTGGTCGAAGGGGAGGGAGTTGACGTTGTTGACGTAGCTGTTGAAGTTGCGGCTGAACCAGACGTTTTCGCCGACGATTTGGGAGGCTGTTTGCACGTTTTGGCCGTTGCTATTCTTTTGCCAGTTGGCGATGCGCCAGCAACCCGCTCCGCCGGCGCCGGACTCCTGTGGTAGGGTTAGCGCGATGCGGGACTCTAATGCGCCGGCTACCATGGCACCCTTGCCGTTGCGGGAACAACCCGTGACTCCCACGCGGGCCGGGTCGATGCCCGTTTGGGCGCGCGTTAACTCGAGGGCGTCAAGGATGCGACCCACGCCCCAGGCCCACGCGACGAGGGCGCCCGCGGAGTGATCCGAGCCGTAGAGGTC
Organism: Scedosporium minutisporum; assembly: GCA_034774675.1. Taxonomy (NCBI): domain Eukaryota; kingdom Fungi; phylum Ascomycota; class Sordariomycetes; order Microascales; family Microascaceae; genus Scedosporium; species Scedosporium minutisporum. The sequence continues at coordinate 3,845 of SJVG01000401.1, forward strand.
GTAGAACTTGCCCTTTCCGCGGGAAGTCGACGAGTCCTGCTGCTGCGCGACGTCATCGTTGTTGAAGAGAATGGTGGCCACGCCCGCGGGGACGGGGATCGAGGACCCGAACGAGCCGTAGGAGATGATCGCCGGGAAGGGTCCGCTTCCCGAGGGCTTGTTGATCGTGACGGAGAAGGAGACGGATTTGCCGTTGGCGGAGGAGGTGATGGTTAGCGTCGAGCCGGAGTAGCTGGCTGATACGGTGGGCTTGGTGGGGAGGGTGCCGAGCTCGTATTGTTGGAGGAGTTTGGAGATTTCGGCCTGGCGACAGGTCCAGTCTTGTTTGGTGGTTACTTTGGAGCCCGAGTGGAAGGTGAATGGGTCGTTGAGGTTGGAGTTCGAAGTTCCGAGCCCCGAAGGGGTAGACGGGCAGCTTGTGGGACCGCCTGGGTTGGCTGAGGTGGTTGACGTCTGGGTCACGAATGTGGTGGACGACGATGATGGACGGGGTGTCGTCGGAGGGTTCGTGGAGCCCGGGAGACACTGCGAGTACCAGTCGTTCTGGTACGTGCAGGTCCATCCCGAAACGCAAGTTGTTGCTCCGGTCCAGCCGATACCGCCGCATTGGCCCCAGCCGCTCTGCTGGGCAGCAGCAACCGACGCCAGGAGCATGACTGACTTCTTCATCTTGAGCAAGGTGCTGGATGAAGTGACGCTATTGAGCTATGTATGTACGGGATGGGAGCAAGTGGAAAAGAAGAAACAAGGGTCCTGAGGTCGAGAATCCCCAAGTATCACAACTTTCTGACCACGAACTCATCTCCAACCTAGTTCTTTACTCTCGTTTTATATCCACATCGTCATACCAATGCCCATGTCCATGTTCATCTCCAACATCCACCTCTCCCCCGCATACATCTCATTTCTCCTCATTAAGGTCGTACGAGCTATGGTAACCGCATCCCGGAGTATCATCAGTGCCACGACGTCGAGGTTTTCCCACCAAGATTCTTCACGATCACTTCCATCGAAGGAATTTGGGGCTGAAAACGGCGGCCTGATGGCAAAAGCTGAACGAAAGAACCCGCCAGGTTACATTTCACAACGGGCGATGTAAGGCTACCGCCAAAGAGGAAGAGAAAGCTTTGGCGGATATCTTTAGGCTAAAGCGGGTGATTTCGAATGCGCTGCAACGCTGCTTGCAACGAGAAGTTTCGGACTCATGATCGTGAAATCCCTCTGAAGCTCCGTCAACCAATATCGACGTCTTTCTCCTTGACCTGTGCCTCTTGATTTTGGTCGCCGTCGAGAACTAATTGAGATCCGTGTATCATGTTTCTTCCTTTTGTCTGTTAGACCAAAGGGCATCTGATCTCACCACAGATCATCTTCAACGTCTGGAGCTCTCCCAACCCACAAATCAGGACGTCTCTCGGAGAATTTCTCGTCCTTCTCGGCCCCGCTCCCGAGCCTTTGAACCCCGGTTCCAATGGCGCATCCCGGAATCCATCCCTTCGCCCATCGGACATTTTCCCGTCCACAAATTAAATCCCGCCCATGTGTCGATCCCTCGCTCCCCCCTCAAGATTGGGGTCATTTCCCCGAAAGTTCTCAACCAACTCTCGCGCACCCCTTTTTCTTGTCCACCGAACACCCTAAACCTTAGCCATCATGGTCTCATGTGTCTCTCTTCTTTTCTAATCCTTCCCCAGAATATCCTTGGCCAGCCTGGATTCGAGGAAGCCCACGTCCCATGTATTCACAGAGATAATCTTACATATACTTATCACCGCGTACAATGGCGAGCTGTAATGAATGGGGTTCATATATGGGGGTTTTCTCAGACTCGCCCCTGCTGAGGCGGATAATAGCTACCTTGGTTGATACATATGCCGCTGTTGCCCCTAAAGATCACTCGTTCCCTTAAACAATGACCACGCGGAGAGTGAAGATGAAGCATGAGGAATAGGCTATCTAAGAGATAAAAAAATATAGTCAAGAATTTCGTATATGTAAACGCCGAAGAGAAGAAAGAAAAAAAGAGGAAACACGGAAAAAAAAATAAAATAGAATAAAATAAGAATAAAAATAAACAAAGAGAATGAAATGATCGAGGAAAGGAAAGAGATGACAGACTCCAGAAATTCCTCCATCCGTGTATGTTCCAGTCCAAGATTGCAGTGTGTACCGGGCGAAGAGTAAATACTTCAAAGATGAACAAAGAAAGGAATACAAACCCATTTGAAGTTGACTAGAAGCAACATGATTTGTGACGCTTTCGTATTCCCCACAATCCTAATATGCCTAGCGAGCTACCCTTGTTGAAAGTTTCCCTCACCGAATCCATGTGACAGAGGGGGTCGCTTCTCCAGGCAGGTTCCACTACGCAAGCCCTCGCTCATGAAATTCACACACAAGTTTCACGATAAAGTGGAAAATGCTCAGTGTCCACTGGAGCCGCTATGTGTCGCATGTGTCGGAGTCGTTGGCACACTGCCCGCGTGTCCCGAAGGCCGCTTTCTCAAGAACACAGTGGTCATATTCCACGATTTGGCCCTCTCGAGGTCCCATATTGATATCTCTGGAATGTCCACTGGCGCACTCGATGACCGTACCAGTTCGGCAGCCCTCAGGACTTGGCCACGGAGAGAGTCTCGAAGACCACTCATGCGGACCAAGTACGCGATCCTCGACTCCTTCGGCTCACGTGGATGCTCATGGTACATGCCTTGCAACTTGTAGGCAGCAGTCCACGGCCCTCTCCACGTCCCCGTGGGCCCATCCGGGGTGTAATCTCCCGCCGCGTCGTCTCCTGCCACATCTTCAATAAGCTTCATGTCAGTAAATCTGCGTACGAGCAACCAATCACTGATTTCGGAAAAGCGGTGCCGTTCCGCCAGCTCGATGCCGTTCTTGACGACAGTCCTACCATCCACCAGTACCGTATAGGCAATCCAGGCACCGCGTTCTACCAGTAACTTGACCGACTGCAGTCTTCCCCTTGAACATGCCGCCATCAGCGCCGTCCCCTCCACCGAGCCTTCCAAGTTCACATCGGCCCCGTTTTTCACCAGGACATCGATGGCGTCGAACGTGTCTCGGTATACCGCATTGCACAACGCGCTAACGAACCGCTTCGGCGTCGCGTTGATCATCTGATCAATCTTGTCCTTGGGAAGACGTCGAAATAGCCTTTTGAGGATAGTGACCGCGTTGCCTCGGTTTAGCTCAATGACAAGCGAGAAGAACCCCTTATTAAGCTCCCGAAGCCTGGTCATATCGAACGGGCCGTTCAGCACGAAGCCTAGCATGTCGTAATTGAGAATCATGTCGTCGATCGGCATGTACTCCGCCTTATCCCGCTTATACGCGCTCAGGCCGAGGCTGAGCAGGTAGTGGATGATGGCTGGATTCTTGGTCCGTTCTCCTGCGATATTTAGAAGGCTCATGCCATCGGGATCGGCAACGTGGATATCCGCGCCCTCCTTCACCAGCATTTGCGAGATTTCAAGGTTCCCGGCCTCCACGGCAGCCATGAGAGGCGTAGACCCTTGTCCATGGAACCGATTCATGTCTACACCATGCCTAATCAGAAGCTGAACGCCTGCGTCAAAATTGTTCCGCACGGCTATATGAAGAGGTCTATTAAGGTCTTCGTCCTCGACATTAGGGTCGGCACCAAGGCGAAGCAGTGTTTCCATAACTTCCTCGTTTCCTAGGCTGGCAGCGATATGGAGAGGCGTATATCCCGGCACAGATATTTCGGCGATATCGTTGGTAGTAACTGCCTGGTTAAGTACGTGCTGGACCATCTGATCCGTTAGCCCTTTAAGCAACTCAGGGTCCGTCTCTACACCTAATATAGGGTCCATGGCGCCGAAGCGGAACCGTTGTCTATAGGCGATAGGCTGAGACCTAATGTGGTCGACAATAAGCGACACTGCGGCGGAGTTATTTGCTCTAGCAGCCGTATGGATGGGCGACATGGACGCGCTCGTCCAATCGATATTTTCTCGCAAGTACGCCACGAGCATGGTGGGGAGACAAGGATTGGTGAGCTTCGGTTTCTCGCATATCATGTTGAGAGCATTGAAGCCTAGTTGGTGATAACGGCGATAGTGCCCCGGACACGATCCGATAAAGCCCCTGCACCCCTTGCTTAACAGCCACTGCACGATTGCCGGCTTCATCTCTCGAATGGCGAGAATCATCGGCGTACAGCCCTCGCATTTCAGCGGACTCGTTTCCAATTCCTCAATCGATGTCACCGCCAGTAAATTTTGACACTGCAAAAGATCCCCGGATCTGATTACTGATTCGATTGTCTCGCCTATTAGACGCGCTCGGAATGGTCTTGCCTCTGACATCGGCCCTGCATGTGGGCTCGGTCTCAAAGGCCCAATGTTCGCAAACAGTTTAATAATGTCTCCAAAGCCAATCCTCAACGCATACATGAACGGCGTCATGAACTCGTTATCTTCCAGGTTGCTGTTCTGTGGTTCAAGTTCAAGGAGCATCTTGACCGTCTGCGCCTGGCTGCCCCTCACGGCAGTGTGAAGGGGGGTGCTGCCGTCCCTGGTGCGGGCTTTCAAATCAGCACCATGTTGATGAAGGACACGAATACACGAGCTGGAACCGCTGATTGCAGCAAAGTGGAGTGGGCGGCGTAGATCTTCTCGAATCGGGGCGTTAATGTCAAGCTTAAAGTGGAGAAGATAGAACTTCAAGACAACATCGTGTCCGTTAAAAGCGGCGAGATGGAGTGCGTTGCAATTAGACGCGGTGCTCGTAACTCGTGCGCCACCAGGATGGATAATCGTGAAATGTGATACGCATGTCCGGGACCAGTTGAAATCTACCAGATTGAGAGCCTTGATCTTCTCGAGAATCGGAGTACACCCGCGGGAAGCTGCGGCGAGTGCTGCATCCATGCCTTCTTTTGTCACTAGGCTAGGGTCGGCGCCTTTGTTGAGCAGGATGAGTGCGGCGTCGACCTGTCTCTCCAAAATGTAAGCCACAAGATTAGGGGTCTTCCCCCACCGTGTGAGGTTTGGATTTGCGCCCTTATCCAGGAGTGCTGTTAGTTTTTGGTCGCGCTGGTGGACGCCCGGAGTTGCCAACAAGTGGATTATGCCCTGGGATGAGGAGGGATCTAAATCGTCTAGCCGTTCACGATCCGCGTACTCTAGGAGCTTTTCGAACGTATACTTCGAGGTCCGGGTACCTGGAATACAAGCAGTTTCCAGGGCCGTTCGCCGATCGCGTGCGTTGTTAGCAGGACGTTGGTGAACAGAAACACCCTTCTTCAGAAGCACGTCAAGGAGATCGCCGGCGTTCGATAGGACGGCAGTATTAAGGAGGCTTAGAGCGGCAGACGACTGCACAAATGATTCTAGGTGTGTAGTCTCTGCCAATAAAACGTCGTAGAGCTGGCTGAGCGTAGCTGGGTACCATATATTGGTGATGTAGGCAGAGCATTCTCTGAAAAGCGGGATTCCTGACATGCCCGTCTCTTCTTCATACGCCAGTAAAGCTTTTCCCCTTGCGAGACACTGGATTGCCGTGGTGATAACTTCCACAGCGTAACTGGGCTCTTGTCTTGCGGCCCATCCTGCCACGATATGTAGACAGAACCGCCTCCAGAGTCCATCCCCGATATGATCCTTCGATGATATGACCCCGGGTGTTGCGAGTAGGAGTAGAAATGCTCTGTCATCCAACATTGAAAAGGATGGATGCGTGGATGCATCGGTGGGCTGAGGTCTATTCTTGGTTGCTTTAGCGGTTGGATTGAAGTTTAAGAATATGGTCTCGACGGGCGTAAGCTTGTCCGAAAGCCTTTGTACTGGGGCGTTGGCGCAGGCACCGCGAAGCAGTCGAACTATGTCAAGAGAAGCGGAAAAGTTTAGGTGATGTAGAGGACTGCTTCCATTGGAATCTAGTTGGTTAGGATCGACGCCCAAATCAAGCAGGGATTTTATAAGTTGCTCATTTCCCCACTGCGCCGCATAATGAAGAAGGGGAGTAGGTGATTTCAGACACGCCGCATCCCCATGCACAACCTCACAGAGAAACAGAGCTGCTTCGAGCCCCTGCTTAGCTGCTTTAGATTCCCCCGAAGAAAAGACGTCGATGGTCTTGACTGCCTCCGCAAGGGGTGTGAAGCCAGCATGATCAGCAGTCTTCAAGTTTTCTCTCATGTTAGGATCCTCGCGCGACAGCCATCTCAAGGTAACAACATCAGAGTTTTTAGCAGCAAAATGCCAACAGTTAAGGCCATCAACATCGCGTGCTAAGGTGCTCGCACCATATTTTACCAAAAGACGGAAGAGGCCGACTTCCTCGCAGAGCATCAAGGCTGTGCGGTTCTTCTTGTCAACCGCCTCCACATCCGCCCCAGACTTGAGTAATGTCTCCACGATTTCTAAGGCATCGATGCCACCGCCTTCGACAGCTAGGTGTAATATAGTGCCCCCATCTGCCTTTGCAGACGGGGTAGATTTTGAGGTATAAGGAATGTCTGGCCGCCATCTCGGGTCTTGGACCAATCGGCGGACAATAGAACTATTGCTGTCCCGAATATGGCTTCGGACTTCATCCTCGAAGAGTTCATCGGCAATGTTCTTAGCAGGCCATACATATTCCGGGCGGGAGCACTCGAGGCCCAAACGCTGAGAAAGTTTGAAGGCTCCATCGAAAAGAGACACGCAATCTAAGTGCTCGAACCTATTGTGAGGCAGGAGTGTATATGACGTAGGTAATATACAATCCATCAGGAGAACCAGCACCTCGTTCATATAGGCGTAATCGCGCTCCGAAGAACACGACTCATAAAGGGTCGCGAACGGTTCCCAGAAAGGACCAGGTTGGACCAGGTTGACTAACCCTTCACTGAAACTACCACAGCGCTTAAGGATATTTAGGAATAGCTCAGAGTCTCTTAACCTCAGGCACACTAGGAATGCGAGGTGCTCAGGAGGCGTAGGAGGCGGCGTCTTATAGCTCCAGAGCCACCTGGACGTGCCATCGTATCCGGCATCAAGGCAGAGACGAAGGAGGCTCGCCTGATCGACACTATGTGGAGGCTCGTTGATGCGCTCCCAAACGGTCATGTGGGAGTTCGCGAGCAGGGCGGAGGGGCCCATTAACGCGCTATAGAAGAGCTTAGACAGGTCGAAGGTAAGTGTCCCTTTGGAATGCCCGGTGAGGAACTCTCGGCAAAGCTCCGTAAGGCCTAGCGAAGCCGCCACGTAAAGTGGCAAGGCCTCGTCTCGTTTAGAAAGCTGAACTAGAGAGGCGAATGGCTGGCTGCTCAGTGGTGCTTCGCCGAAATACTTGGGCCACGACTGCCGGGAATATTCCAACAACCACTGGATGGAATTTGCCCGAGGGGCCTCCTGAGGGGGGAAGCCAAGCAGGAGGAGCACTGATCTTCTGAGTGTTTCTGACCGCCACTCATGGTTCACCGTCAATGACACCCACGCCACAGCAGCTACCGCGTAATCTGGATTGGTCTTATTTCTAACATCAATCATTGTGATTTCTGAATGATAGGACGGAGAGGGGAAACGGTCATGGATGGGCAGGTTGAGCTGGTCGAGGCGTCTTAGCGTAGCTTTTAATGGATCCTCATTAGAAGCAGAGCCTGGAGCTGAGTCGGGCGAGGTGGAACATTCGGGAGACATAACGCTCTTAATGGATGCATTCTGAGAGACTGCTCCGTGAAGACTATAGAGATCGAAGCATGAACAGGCCTTACGGAGCCGGCCCGTCAGGCGTTGTAGATCTGTGCGGGCAGCCCGGATAACAGGTAGGGTAAGAGCGGGGCTCTGGGTGGTGGTTTTCTGTGGAACAGCATCTCCGTTGTCTCCCACACCATTTTCCTGGTCCCATCTCCATGAAACAGTGGCAGCTCTGCTTAGACTCTCTAGTATCCGGATACAGTTATCGAGATAATAAAAATCAGATATCCAGTTCTGCTGGGTGGTGGACGGTTGAGGCAGAGCCGTGAGGTTGTCCTGGACAAGCCGTAACGATTGGCAAATGCCGAAAAGCTCATTCACTCGTGCGATCAAGCCTGGGAGCTCGACCCTTATCTCGGAGCTGTTTGGAATCCGTGTCAGCCGGAAAAGGACGCTTGTCAAGTCCCTCGAGGCAGACACGGCAGCAGAAAGGACCAGTCCTAGATGCCCAGAAAGATTGTTCGTCATATCCGGCGCCAGCCGGGACAGGCAACTTTAATCCCCTGATCAGGCGAGGGAATTTGATGATTTCGACGCAGTAATGCAGTAGTATAGACGAAGTGGGCAACGTAGAATGCAGAAGGGTTGAACAGAATGAATGTGGTTCAAATAGGATCCCTATCACTACTTGTCAAGCGAGACGGCATCGCATCAATCATCCAAACACGGAAAAGATATAGTTGTCGAAGTTTACCTCATCGAGTATCGAATGAGGCGACCGTTTAGAATAGTGGCCACCAAGCGCTGTAGGTATGGAATGCGTAGGTTTTGACAATTAAGACATGAAGGGATAAATAAGAAGAGCTCGAGTGAGAGACAGCTTGCGACGACGAGCGCTCCTGCCTTGAGAGTAAAGACGAGGCTGCCACGCGACTGACTGGCTGGTTGAGCTGATGTAAAATGTACAAACAAGTACTTCGGTACACTTTGACTAGAATACATATTTGGGCGGGCTTAATATACAAATTGTTGCATTTGAGATGTATCTAAATTATTTACGAAGTATTGATACTTGCAACTACCCCCTGCACCACAAGTTACACGCTCCTGCTCAGCCACCAACGTAGTTGAGCATTCCTATTTATTATTAATTTTTCTCCCTGTGCTCTTTCCTTTTTCCTTACTTTTCAACTTTTGGCGTGTCAGCCCCAGAGAATCCGTATTAGACGGTATTAGACGGTCTTAGAGGGTGCCCTCGTCATAGACATTTGATGTTCCAAGCACGAAGGTACTCATTGCTTCGTGCTTGAGACCCCAAGCTGCTGGTGACATTCTCGCGTCGTGAAGAGCCCGACGCATCAATATGCAAACAAATACAGTCACAGTAGGGAACCCGACACTAGTGTATCGAAATCGGCCAAGTCGTCGACGAGCCTGTCCACCCAAGAGATAGGCAACCAGTATTTATTCACACGGGCCTTCGCTGCCCATACAATGAGTGGAGCTTTGTCCAGTCACCAGCATTGAGGCCATGCCTCTGCAGGTCGCCACCCAGCATGGCCTAGCAGGGCAGGTAGATACTTTATTGCCTGGCGCGCTTCGTAGTTGTACTGTTGGTATGTAGAAGCAGCAACCTAGCACAGGTTGCATCGAATGCACCCGACCCCGAGATTTTGACCATGTGGACCCAGCAAACAGGGCCGAGCCGGCAGCCAAGAGCGTTATAAGGCGGACTCTCGCTGGACCCCCGAAGTACTTCAGATACGAGAGGGACAGCTTGAACTTTTGGAGATGAATCGATGACCTAGCAAACACACTTACCGACTTGAGATCTAACTAGTACTTGTATGACCGGGCCTCGTTGCCTCGTTCTTCTCGCTCAATCAATGATACTTATTAACGGCCATCCATCCTCGCCCTAGTGCTTCGTGCGACTACACTTCTAAACCGATCAATCGATGTGTCCTGCGGCCAACCGTCTCCGACTTGACTATCATGACCTCGGGTGTGGGCTTTGAGATGCCCAACTATCGAGTGCTTTGACCGTTCGAGGAGATTCTACGCGACGGGTATCACCGTCACCGCTTGTTTTCTCACAGCCTGGTGCCAGGCCGGTGTGATGGCGGATACCGATCTCCAGATACCGGATGCAACTTGCAAGGTTCCGAGCCGATCTACTGCAAGGCTTTGGGGACGATGTTGCCACGAGCAAGATATTGATATTGATTTCCAGCTTTGGGTCTCTTTCTCCTCAAGAGAGTGCCTAAGAGAGAGGGGAAAAAAGGAAAGAGGAAAGAATTCGAATGCAAACGAAAACAAGCCAAACCAAGCTAGCATGGCATTTCTCAGCATTTACCATAAGTGTCAAGCTTTGCGAAGCCCAAACCTCGGGGTAGTTAGTTGGGCATCAGACGGCGCAATGTAAAATCGACCCGCAGGGCCAGCCAGCCGGAGTCACATTCAACGTTAGCATGTCCACGACCCGGCACTACACCTCGGAGATCTTGGTCAGAGCCTGGAGGTGGATATCCATACAGTAAGGAAGGTGTCTAGGAATCATCTCCAGAGCTTGAACAGCAGGCTCTGCTCCCGATCTCGGTGTTAATCGGTGAAAGCCCCTGCACGTGCTGCCTTGCTGGTATGGAGGCGCCATCTTCGTTTGCACATTTGTGCAGCGAGAGGAACGTGGGTGGCAGCAGGGTGGCAACAGGTGCTAGGCCTGGCCATTTCGAACTGCCTGAGCCTTGTCTGTGATGTGAATGGTGAATGAGCAGGGAACAGGGGAAAATATATTCCGCATCCATACTTCAAAACGTTGCCTCACGCTTCAGCTTGTTTCAACTTGGTAAAGGCGCCGGAGATTTGATGCTTCGCCACCACCACTCTCCCCCATAGAAAAGCGATTTTCTAGAAGGTGAACTGGGCTTCCCTCACCCATCTCATGCCCCGTCCCCCACGTCTGCGAAAATTTCAAACAGTTTGTGTCCCTCTTCTAGTCCAACCCCACGATTTATATTGATAGGAAATCAATCAGAGATCCATTCCTGGCAAGTCCACGCGGACGCGTACAAGATCGTCCAGCCCGCCGCCGCCGCTGCTGCCAGGCGCCAGATGCCAAACAATCAGTGCTACTGCTGTCGCTGAGAGGACAGCGATGAGCAAACCGAAGGGCCAGAGTCTGCCCAACATGGCCATGCTTGTTAAGGTAGCAAAGATGCCCCCCGCAGGTGTGAATGCCCCATACATATAGGATTGGAATAACGCAGCAATGGATCCTTCGCGTCTTGGTTAGCGCGATATTCGGAAAATAAAAATAAATAAATAAAAAATAAAAAACGGAGGGGAGAAGGAAGAGGGAAGAGAGCGAGCGCGAGCGCGGAAACCTCACCTCCAAGGACACCCCCTCGTCCGAATCCCACCCCGAGGATCAGTATACACAGCACGATAAATGTAACGAGCCATGCAATGGCAGCCGTCTTAATCTCTATGCCCCTTGGTGTTAGCCGTCTCGAGGCAAAGATCGAATCACTCAAACCTTTGTTTGTTCCCCCCGAAATGAACACGTACCCGGCTCGGATAGCCAACCCTTGATTTTGGCCCATACTTCGCCAAAGAAAGCAATCGCCGGATCATACCATTGAGACGAGCGGATGAGCAGGAACGCTTGCCGATTTTCGAAAGTATAATTGATGACCACCATGCCTGGAGTTTTCGAAAGTGAAGACTGCGATGCGTGTTGTAATTCTGATCGGCATCATGTCCCCCTCATCAGCCTGTTAACTAATGTGTAATGTGCAGTCAAATTGTTGAGGCACTTTCTCAGGGTTGGTTACACAACAGAACAGACAAGCAGACAAGCAGTAGCCACCGCTGTTTCGAGCCATTGCCGGGGATGTGAGACATCCTCGTTGGTTACACACTACAGCTCCTGAAAACGACCCCTCCTTAGGCCCAAATAAAACCTGGAAATACGTGAGGGCACGGGAGAGGCTCAAGGATTTCGTTTTCGGTAGTTTACGGAAAGCTACAGCGGCGAGAGAGCCCAGATCATGGGAATATGAAGAAATAACGGCCCAGCCTTGCACGATATGACGCCCCATCCCATCTGACTCGGGTTATATGAGACTAGTCACTGCATGAGTTCGATTTTAAGGCGAACAGACATTGGAACAGAGCGCGCTCTCGATGTTTCGGGTGGGGCCATGGACATCCCACTCACCAACAACGCAGACGACCCCGCTCGAAGCGTCATCGAACTTTGTAAGTTTCGAGAAGTGCCGAAGGCCAATGACATATCTAGCCAAGACAGATGGTGCAGATGCTCCAATTTGCAATTGTAAATCGAGACCAGGTCATCCCCCAACAATGTTTTCCATTCCCACAATTCCCAGATTGCTGCTCTCTCGCTGTTCCAGCTCTGGTTGATCTGGGCTCTCCAGCTTCCTGGCTTCGGGCTTGGCACCGGAGATCCCCGGCGTCGCCGGCCTCGGCCCGCCTGCGGGGAACATCACCATCAAACGGCAAGAAAGCCATCTTAGCTACCGGCCCTCCCCACGAACTATGGTCTCCAAAGAATTGTATTTGTACGAGTTCTCTGTCGTCTGCGCCTTGACTTATCAGACTCGAAACGCAGTACATACTGACATTTCATTGTTACATCAACCGTCCACTGACGAGATTCTGCATCAATATGCTTTCGTGGATGCTCATGAAGTCCGTAGTCTTAAGACCACCTCCGCCCTTGGTTCCGATGTGGACAAGCCAGGGACGAGGTCTCCACCCCCAGCTCTCTATTTCCTTACGGCGGGTACACAGCTGTTTTTGTGGATCTGGATAAGTTTGGTGTAGGTATGTCCTCCCTTAACTTCTACTAAATAAAGATAAGCCACGGCGTTACCCCCCTGCTCCGTCGCTTTGCTCATCACACCGTTTTACTCACCATCCACTCTCCTCCCGTCCCAACTCCCTGAAGCCACGGGTCGGGACAGGCAGCTTGCATGTTTGCCGCCTCGGTTTGCCACACCGGCGACTGTGTGTTGAAATAAAAGAGACTGTTTCCGACCTGTAGGTGCCCGTCGTGATAGTCATAAGCATGGAACTCTATCCCACTACGACGGAAGATACTTTTGAGTGTTCTAACCCTCGGCATCACAGCTAGTGATTTTGATGCCCGCTGTGTTGGGTTAGGAGCATCGAGCATGAGACGGGCGGTCCTAGCCACATGGAAGCGTTCTTGAAGGTCACACCCTCGAGTCCTGCCATCAAGATCATTGCCATTATTTCTTTTGTACCTACATCATGTAGCCTCCGTAGTAAGCATCATGCGCGCCTGCATACCTATTATACCCCTTGCCCCAAGAAACTTTAAATCAACCCTTCCCAGCTGGTCTCAAGAATGTACAGAAGTCTTCTATAAACCTTAGGTACTTACCCCGGCGCATTCGAGGCGCCAGCGGAGAGGGCGTGTTCGCGGCCCACGCGCTGGCCGCCTCCTCACATACACATGGCTGGCCATTATTCTTCTCATCCAAAAAGGGAAAACATGTTGTGAGTACTTCTGTGGTTCCACATTCGGACCGCACGGATTCTTCAGCTGAGCCGACGCGATGTGACCAGGGCTCATATTAATCCGTCTTGGAGGATCCAAAATGTGGCTCCTTCCATTCTCATGACCGAGGGACTTGAGGCATTCTGCAGGGCAAGACTATACAAAGCCCCCGACCTGCCGAAAACGTCTGTGATCTGGCAGGGGGTGGGCTATCCTACAGGTTCACCTCAGTGGAGATTACCACGAGGGAAGATGTCTAACATAGTTCTTTTTGGAAGCAACTGAATGCTTGATTCTCCGTGACGGCAAGGCGTCCATTTCTCTTGCCAGGCGGGGACCAAGCCGCGGTTATGTGACCACGCGTTCAATCCGCGGTTACTTAGCCATTGCTCTCATACACGCACCGAGTGTCTCCTCGAAACCCGCTTTTCGTTTGGATGGAGCGATAACTCCAGGATGCAATTTATAAAAGTCCTGGACATCCAAACCTTCAAATTCATTGAGAGAGCTTGCTTCTTCGGTCTCTCTCAGTTCCGGTGTTATCTTTCTGTGAACAAACCGCCATTCCTACATTTACGGTTTCTACGACCTGAGGGAAAACGAAAGAGAGAAAAGAGGGTATCTGGCCATTTACCATTGAGGGTCTTGTTTCCTGCCGTTTCTTCTATTTCAAGATGTACAGGAATAAAATAAAAACCTGCGGAGTCGAACATGTTGTAAACTTTTGATCGTGGGTAGACATAACTCATTTTAAGGAACAGGGAATCCGTAGATTATTTATGATATCGACTGTTTTAAGTGTATATATTTCTGTGGAAAATATCTTGACCTTGGTATCAAATTCTGCGAGTGACAAAAGAAAGTAAACTCATCTGGTATTATACAAAAGGAAAATCGCCGACCCAATGCCAAAACAACCAAGATCTATCCTTCGCCAGATAGATCCTACTAAACCTTTCAAGAAAGAGAGAAAAAAAAAAGCCACAAATCTACCCGACACCTTTCTTTTTCCACGCTGTTCAAAAAAAGAAGAAAAAAGAAAACCCTCCCAAAACTCCATCTTCAAAGAGACGGAAGCAAAACCAGCATAACCCAAGCAGACCTCCCCTCTCCATCCTTCAACGGCGTCCAGAAGCTACTGAGAACCGTTGCCCTAGACCCAATCACCCTCCCCTGATCCTCACTGCCCCATCCTAAACCGCCCATCAAGTTCCCCTTCCGCGGCGAAGCAGGCGCGGCAACCCTTATATCCGCTACGGCCTGCCTTCCATCGAGGAGCACGGTCTCGCGCACGGAGGTCCTAAACGCTTTGGTGATGGATACGCAGTTCGCCTGCTCGGCGAGCACCGTGAAGATGTCCTTGTTATGGATCGCCTCGGCGGCGAGTCCGAGGTTGAGGAGGTCGAGGGCGGCCTGTGTGGCGAATGTGATGGCGAGCTTGGGGGACGTGAAGCCGGGGGTGTTCTTTAGGAGGATGAAGCGGCTGTACGGAGTGGAGGGTAGTTCTCGAGGAGGGTCTGAGACGAGGTTCTCCGTTAGTGGTGGAAGGACGCTATCTATCTGGCTGCCAAATGTGGTAGAAAAGGCCGTATCGGGTCGTTGCAGCTGCTGGTTCTGCGTTTGTTGTGAGGAAGTGGATGGCTCGGAGTTTTTACGGAAGGATCGGAAGAATGGTTTGCGAGAGGACTTGCTCCGCGAAACGTTCTCGCCTCTTCCACGCGGGCCCTCGTAGTCGGTAGATTCCTGAGATGTGCTGCCACGTCGGTCGTACGGCCGTCTTGTCTCTACTGACCTCTCAGAAGCGGTATCTGAGGGTACGGGGTTCGAGTTGATGATTTGGATGATGTCGTCGGAGTTTCGGATACAGTTGGATACATTGATGTAGCCGTGCAGGTAGTATCTCACCTTTCCCCCAGGAGCCGGAATGGGGCAAATGTAACTAAAATTCCAGAACGGCGTCCCATCGTCTAGATGATTAATTAGGAGCTCGATGCACTCCTCGTCCCTCGATAAAACCTCCCGGATCCTAAATACGCCAGCGAGGTCCGTAAGCGGGCCCTGTAAGAAGGCACCATTTCGGTGGAGCACCTGCTCCCTCCTCCTACCGGTCAACCTGAGAAACTCGTCCGACACAAACTCGATCGGGGTTCCTTCGAGTGCCACATCCGTGATGCAGAAAGCGCCTCCTAATCCGGGGAACTCGGCCTCTCGGAGACATTTATCGGACACTAGAGCCCGAGAGGTGGCGAGAGAGAGTTGATGCTTGACGAAAGAAGGGTAGACATCGCGGACGAGACGCTGCTCGATGCAGGTCTTGGACTCGAGGAAGAGGTTCTCGAGGCCGGGGAGGATGGACCCCGTTACGTGCTTGATGTCGGTGTTGAGAGATTTGGAGAGGGGGCAGGGGAGATGGATGGGGGAGGCGGCGGAGACCATGGTGAAGTTGGTCGAGATGGTTGCGAGGAGGGTTGTTAGTTGGTCGACGGATGCGGAGTACTCTTGGACCTAGTGGGCAGTTAGTTTACACCGATATGATATCAAGTGTGATATGACGAGGATTTAAGCTGGAGCAGCCAGCCGGCGTCACGGTGTCCATCACACGGCGAAACTACCATCTCAGCCCAATATTTACAACTTACCTTCAGAAGATAGGCCATATTCTCTCCACATCCTTTCATCTGAGCATACTTCAATAACCGATGAGCAGCAGACGGATTATTCAAGACCATATGAAACACCTCCTGCCCAAAATAATCCGGAATAGGCAGCGCCGACTCTGGCGCTCCATAGTCGGCTAGTAGACTCCGCCGATATCCTTTCCTAGACAGCTTTTCTCCACTGCTTCCCCCTTGCCAATTCACCGGCGCGAATAACGGAGACCTCGGAGAACCATCGGGGTTGTAATCCGTATACTGCCGGAGAGCATCCTCGTTGGTGTGATGTGAAAGGCCGGAATTGCTGCGCAGACGCTGGGATAGCCTCGCGGCGTTGTTCTTCCGAATGGAGGCGGCCTTGGGGGTTGGGGGAGGAGAGAGGATGATGGGAGGCCTGGACTTGGACGTCGTCGTGACGTCGAAGTTCTCTGGCGCTGGTAGAGCGGCGGAACTTCGACGGCGGCCGTAGTCGTCGTACGGAGGGGTTATGGGAGTGGCGACGGTGGGCATGGTGAAAGAGTATAGCAAAGGCGATGAAGAATCTTCCGTTCCTTGTTACGAATCCCACCTATACCGGACCAAATGTTCTTGCATCAAAGGAATGTACCATATGCCCCAAGGAATGTATAAAGTATAGAAGAAAAGAAAGAAGACAAAAAGAAAGTAAAAGCTCAGAGCTTAACTTGTCGAGTTTCGCCGCCGGGTATAAGAACGAGGATATATGAAGAGAAAGGAATCACGCAAAAGAGGGAGGAGAAACGGCAAGCCGGAATGTAATAAGCATTAGCATGCCTTGACTGCAACCGGTGCCACGCGGACGTGTGGATACGATTCCATGCAAGGGGAAAGAGAAGGAATGCTGGAATGCTTTAAAAAGAAGGAAGGAGAGGGAGAATAGAGAGGACGTATAACGCTATGGAGCTACGAGATGGTGAGCTGACTATTCCCTTACGAAGTAGAAGACGCTTTGCGAAAGAGGACCTACCAAGTCTACCAAGTCTCCAAAAGAGGTAATGTGCGGATAGAGGCACGGCGCGGCCGAGGACGAGCGTTCGCCACGGAATTTCGCCGCAGGGTCAGAGACCTGTCTATGGGCTTGACGGCGTCTTGAATCAAAGGGTGCCCGATCACAACGGGAAAAGTATGAGTATGGAAGAGCGGGGTGGCCCCCTTCTTTCTCCTTTCCTTCCTTCCGTGCCCTCGACTTGGGCTAGGCCAGAAAAGGTGCAAGGTGCGGGCGGATGAGGTCGATGGCGATATGCTCGCCACGGTTTTACCAAGACCAAGGAGGCAGCTGAGGAACGGACGGGTTTGCAGGGCTTATAGACACCGATATTATTGGGCGCCGAGGATCATGACACCCCCCTTTTTTGATGTTTTGCGCCAGCATTTGGATTCCAAGGATGTTCCCCCCTCATGGCTAGCGGGTACAAATACAACTTTAAAGCATGAAGAGAGGTGCGGAAGGGCAGGGGAGGTCGTTCCAGAGCACCGGCTACAGAGTTCGGTGCCAAGGAAGTCGGTTACTTGGTGTGTACGCGAGTCCAGAGTTCAGATCGGTGGACGGGCGCTTTCAAGGCTATAGTGCAGTATGTACTGCAGGCGTACTCAACGGACGAAGTACGACAGTCACTCGGAAACCTACGAAGTTGTACGAAGTAGCGTACAAAGTATTAGGGATTGATCTAACCCCGGTCTGGCTACGACGTACTTCGTAATATACATGTTCCATACTTTGTCCTAGAGTTGGTGGTGTGGAGAAGCCATTCCCGATGAGGCATTGTCCATGTGTCGTACGAAGCAGACTCGGCCTCAGTCGGGCTTGGTGCGATGCTTGGGGGCAGATCGTGACATGCCACGAAGTAAGGGAAGTGTGAATGCAGTGTCGTATTGCTTCGTAGTTTACAGACAAGTCCTCGGTGGAAGGCACCGAGACTCGAGGCAAGCAGTAATTACGTCCAAAGTAACGTATTACGTCGGAAAAGATTGGTGGAGGCAGACCAGGGTCCCCCATGACCGAGAATACATCAATTGATAACTTCAGATCAATGCTTTGAAGGGAACTTTGAAGTTAATATTAGACTCCAGTCTACAGCCAGCCAAAATAGCGGCTCTATGTACGAAGCTGTCGAAGCATGCATTCCAAGCTGCGCTATTGATGGATCCATCCAAGTAGTTTAGATGGATCAATTTGATCTGTCCGTGCCCCACCTAGCTAAGTTTGGCCCAAGCCCAGCGGGTAGATCGTCACGGACGGGGGCAAGCGAGCGAAGGATTTAGTGTACGAAGGAAGAGTGTACGAAAGTACACTAACTAGTTGTGGGCTTTGGAATCGAGAAAGGGCACCGGCTCGCCAGCGCACTGATCCAAGGACGAGCAGCCTGAACGGGCATCAATAAATCTGCAGTGCTGTGCGACATTCGATCCCGCTCAAAGGGCGGTGGAATTCAATAGAACTGTCGCCTAGAATCTTATTGATGTTCTAGACTGAGCATGCCCTTGTGTCATACGAAGGAATACTCCGCAGTACCATTGGCGTTCCAGTTGCACAAGGAGTCAAGACGTGCAGGAGCAGGACGAAGGGAAACTCCTCGGGCCAAGAAGAGTCCAAGACTGACAAGCTCAACCTTGACCCGCTCAGAAACATTTTATCCGGGCTATCCTGGTTGAGAAAACGCCACACTAAACCCAGTGCGTGACTCCCTAAGCCCGTTCCAATGCTTGGACCGACAGGCTTCCACTCACTACCAAGCAGTTTACATTACCACAGAGGAATCAACCATCAGCTGGCCAGGGACCTCCCTTCTTCCTTAGCCAAATCCCCATTCACCAGGAAACCCCGTGCCATGGGTCGTGGGCCATGGGAGATCAGTGGCGCCGACCGTTTTCAGCTGAACTCGGAGACGGCAGTCGCGTAATACTTCGTAATCGGCGGGAGCTTTTACCAAGGTTGTTGCTCTGTTGATGTCAAAGATAAGAGCAAGGGGCGGGTTAGTGCCCAGAGTCCCATGAATCCATGACTCGAGGAGAGAGAGTCTCGGCGCATGGACGATGCTATCGCACTACTGCATCTCTATCCTTCATGATACTACAATGCCTTTAACGTGATCAAAGATGAAACTGACTTGTGTTCGAGCAATGGGCACACAGGATAAGAATTAAAATGAAAAACAGCTGCAGGTGTACGAAAGTGTGTCGTTCTGGAGGAGGGGAAGAAGACGGGTGAACCAGGATCATGGGTCGACACCACTGCAGTCATTGCAGAACAGCATCCTACCAGTACTAAGGATGTGTGAAGCATTACGGATATGCTGCCAATAGACCATACAGATCTGATGTCATCGAAATTGGCGCCGATTTTGATATTGATCCATGCGTGCAGTGTGCAGCATGCGTGCGACGCCCAAGTAATATATCGTGTCTGGACTTCAACTCTCTCCCGCCCCATGATAAATTGAAATGTCCGACCACAGGAACTGCAAAGTGGTGGAGATAAGAGACGATCGTGTTCCTCCCTCCCCGGATAACCATTTCTCGAGGGACGCATGATTGACCGCCGTTGGATGTCTTGGCCTCGCCACTCGTTCTTGTCTCAGGCTTTTACGAGTGGGGAGAGGTTCAATCAAGAGGGTTCGATACCTTCCATATCACATCTAGTGCTCTTCTCCGATTGGTCTTAACCTTCTTTTCTGGGGGAAAAAAAAATGAAAAGGGAAAGGAAAAAGAAGAAAAGAAACCACTCGCGAGAAGGCTGAGAGGAAGATCGGGCGAGCGGAGGAGCAAAAGATCACATCCGCTCGACCCATAATGCCGCTCTCCCAGAAGCAATCACAGACACCTCTTTTTACACCGATTTTTTTTCTCCCCTCTCTTGTTGTGCGCTCGCGAAGACCAACGACCTAGCCCCCAGAAGATGCGCTGCAGGAACGGATGCAGCCACAGACTTCCGTAAACCTGCAACCACTACCTGAATGCATGTATTACTTCGTATCTGCCCATGAAACGAGCTCTCTAATTATGCTGCTCTATGCGGATCAAAGCACTCACTAGATTATGTATTGCCTCGAAGTCCGAGTTCTGTTTTGGCTGTAATCCAGCTTCCATCCTGGTGATGGGCAAAGCCGCGGGTCCGGCGTGATGGAGTAATCTGACCCAATGGAAATAGCAGGCGTGGAGAGTATTCTCTCCGAATCGGAGGCTGTTGGACCGTCGAGCTATTGGGAGAGGAGGGAAGTCGATAACACGCTGTTTCTATGCAGTATGCACACGTCGAAGAAGTTTTCAGAAAATTGTATTCTCCCAGTTATTTGTAGAAATGAGCTTTGATGAGGAAGGCTAAGAAGGAACGGCGAGAGAAACTTGTTCTTGCGACTGGCCTCTCGAACATATGAAGCCTACATCACGATTGGACATCTTAGATTCTTCCTCGAGATAGGCATCGCTACCCTATAAACTTCACCTCAATACTTCATACGGTGAGAGTTTGCTAAGACTGGCAAATGCACACAGGTATAGGGACGTCGTTTCTTTTAGGCCTGAAAGCCATTGGCTTCCTATAACGCAGATCACGCTTCGGCTTGAGAAGAGCCGTTGGAGCGTGTAGTGTATTATATCAAACCCTCTAGACCCCCGTAACTTAGACTCTGCTTTTCCTAGTCTAAGGGGAAGACTGATCGCTGGTGTATAAACTATTAGGAAGAGATGGGGCATTGGAAGCATAGAAAGCGTACTTGCTCTACCTTTCGAGGAAAGTCGTTCCTTTCAATCCCCGGCTCCTTGGGGAGAAAGTTTATATGAAAGGATGCTAAGAATCCCACTCCTACGCTGTTGATATGAGCATGTCTTCCTTACTACGAAGTACGAAACGTCCATGCCACAAGTGGGTTTACGTCGTCCGATTGTAGGCGATATGGATCGTACATCGGGGCATCAATGTTTCTTCCCAAAACTATACCGAAATCGTCCCCACTTCATCATCTCCCTCGAGGATACCGTAACGCTGACAGCTACGACCAAAGGAAACTTGCCTAATTTGCACCCCGAGAGGGCGAAAAAAATTGACAAAAGTAAGGTAAAAGCAAATAAGCGATCGAGGGTGTGAGAAAACCCGCAATAGGGGCTGAACGAAATCAGATCGGCTATCAACTCTTAATCCTACGACTCAATTCACTTCGATCTGTTTATGGATCTAGCTAGGAGCCAGTAGGACATTGGAATCAAAATGCGCTTCATTGAGGTGCTTTTTCACCCCCGATTTTCACCCCCCAACCTTGGTCACTGCTGGCAACGGGGCCAAAGTATCTGCCATAAAACCGTAAGCATAGCATTAACGAAGTACTTGGACTAAGAATACATCATACACGACGAACACACCCAATCACTTCTCTCTTGCCGACCCCAGGCTAGCGCCCGAAGACTTCCTAAGCACTCTTGGCGAGCCTGTCTTCTCCCCCTCAACATGACTATCCTTCCCCAGTGGAGACGGGATCTCCGGCGTCACGGACCTCGACCCAGATCTCCTCTGCGTCCCCGAAGCTGCGGACAGCCTCTTCCTGGCCTTCTCCGACGCACTAGATCCCGAGCTGGCCTTCCTCATAACCCCGGCAGTCTCATCCATCTCAACCGTAGGCGTCGGACTCCTCGACGAACTCGTCGACCCGCGGCGCACGCTATTCCGGCGGGCCCTGTGCACATCCGACGGGCGTCTCATGGGCCGCATCCTCTCGCGGGACAGATAGCGATTGATCTCGTTCTGATGCCAGGGGAACCACCAGAAGAAACCCCAGCGTTTCCGGGCGTATTCGCGCCCTTTGCTCTTGAGCTTCGACCGCAGCAGGGCCCGTCGCTCGTTCTCCTTCTCCCAGTATTCCGTGCGGTACAGCTCCCAGTTCTCGCGAAAGTTGGCAGTGAAGTATTTTGGTAGGAGGAGAAGCTTGACGTAGTCACCGCCCGACGCGAGGTCTTCCTCGTGGCCGCCTTTCTCCTCGTCTTCCACGAGAATGGGCAGAGACGTATGCGTATCGCTGCGGATATTGAGCTCCTTCTCCACCTCACGGAGAATCGACGGGTCGACGTATCGATATGAGGAGCTGGCCGTATGCGAGAATAAACCGTACGTCAGAAAAAAGCCTATAGAAGACGCGAGCTCCGCCCACCATGGTCTTCGTAAAAGCACGAGCTTGCAGTTAAAGCCACGTAGTCCGCGATTGGAAACGGCAAACCACCGCCTGGGCCACCTGATACCGCGGTCCCAGATGCCAGTGCCCCAGACGAGGATGGCTGTTATGACCCCTCCCATGAAGCAGACTTTTTGCGCTACTTCAACTCCCCAGTAGACCGAGCCGCCATGGCCGCCATCCTCCCTAGGCGCAAAAAATAAGGCGTAGCCGAAGCCGGCGATCCACAATATGAGGAGGGTGAGGAAGAATGTATGATGTCGTCTGCGCGCTCGCAGTTCGAGGTATTGAGCCCGTAACGATGCTTCGAGGACGAGGAGGTTGAGGTAGATCATGGAGGGCGAGCTCGGGGTGTGGCTTAACGGATCGCCCTCCTTCAGAGAGGATCCTATCGGTGTCGTCCCGCCGACTGACTTGACGGTGCCGGGTTGGGGGGCACCCTTGACGAGGGAGTCGATAGACTCTTCCATGATTGAGAGTTTTCGGCCTTGAAAGGGTAAAAGAGACTGGGGGCTGCACGGCGGACGCAACCCCGTATAGCGAATTAATTATTTTCCAAATAGCGGAGTGATCAAAAGGTAGAAGAGAATCGAGGAAGCCGTCAACAAAATCGGTCGATTGGACAGCTATTAACGGCAGGCTGTCCTGGGTCCAAAGGTACTTCGTTATTCGACGAGACCTATGTCGACGAGGACGTCATTATGTCGAGAGCTAAAGGCAGGTCTCGAGCTCAGCGGGTGGTAGTCTGGTAGCGGAATTGTTGATATGTGTCGTCGCAAGACGTTTGGTTTGCTTGTGATTGCCCACGGTGTGCCTGGCCTGGTCTGACTTGACGACCCAGTGGAGGTCACACTCCAGGGCCATGCGATGTGGATCCCATGTGGCTTGAGCGTGCTCAGATCGAAAAAGGTTGGTGGCCTTGGAGAAATGATGACGAACTAAAGGAATAGGTTGAGAGCAATGCCGGATTCTACGCTAGCGAAGACGAGTTAAGTTTACTTCTCAACAGACTTGAGAATCTCAGATCCAAAGAAACAGTTTGATCAAACCTACAAAGAATTAATGGTAGCTCTTGCTCCTGTAAATCTGCAAGCTTGAGATTACGTACTTCGAATCACTCGATTCAACGATGGCAACAGTGTCGTGCGATGATGTACAACATACAGTGTACACAGTAAAATCCGCGCCAGGCACCACATGATTCCCTGGTTGCTGGTTGGACTTTCTTTGTGCTTTGTACTTTGTACCTCCAACTTCAGCCGCAGATCCGACACTTCAAGTTTTTGTTGTTGGTGGGGTTTTCCTGGGAGAAGCTTCGGTTAATTCGACCGGAGTCGGAGGAACCCTCAAACCCACCATGGCATCCCTCCATCTTTGTTTGTCCCTCCCTTGCCTGAACTTGAACCCTTAAGTCCGGTCTCTCGGACCCTTTCTGGGAAACAGTAAAGTCCGCCCTCCACGTCACCTAATAAGCTTTCTTTGTTTCATTACGCGGTTCTGGTGCCTACCTACCAAAAGGAAAGTCGACCCGACCCGGCAATGCCGGGTTTCAACGGACATATCGCGAATCTGATAAGAGCCCGGGACACCCTCACCCCAAGCCGCCTCTCCTTCGTGCGGTATGCTCAAACTGCAAGCAACATCCGTTCTTCTCCTTGGCTCAAGGGCATACTACTCTTCTGCGAGCGCTCCAAACCCCTCACCGTCACCTAGCCGACTTTCCCTCGACGACAATAGTCGCAATAGAAATCCAAACCCCAACAACCCCAAGCATCCTTTGAGATACAGGACCAAGACTACCATGGCCGCCGATTCGGAATCGCAGGTCGCGCCCGAACAACCGGGTCCCCCAGTTGGGACTCGGCGATCCGCCATCGGACCCCTCTTCCCGATGGGGTACAAGGACGCCGTATATCAATGGGTTGGTTTCCCTCGACTGAGCGCGTAATTTACTGTTGGTCGAGAGGCCCAACAAGACTAATCTCCCACTTCATGTAACAGTGGAATAGTACCACCCCGCTTGCCGCCGAACGAAACGTCCTCTCCTTCATCCCCTACCTTCGAGAAGCGTCGGAATTCTTTGCCACCGGCGCCGGAAACGGAGATATATTCGACCCCTTTGGCACGCGAGTGTGGAAGACGGAACTCGTTCAGCTGTCGGGCAAGAATAGGGCGTTGAACGAATACTCGGTCGAGCGTGTGGGCGAGGAGGTCAAGGAAACCTTGGTGATGGTCCATGGTTACGGGGCGGGGCTTGGGTTTTTCTATAAGAACTACGAGCCCTTGACTCGGATACCTGGATGGAAGCTATACTCTCTTGACTTGCTCGGCATGGGCAACTCCGTATGTTGCGCTTTTTTCCCCCTCCTTTTTCTTCCTTCTTTTTGGCGGAGCTGGCTGGGAAGAGGGGGTGTAATGCCTCATCTCAAAGGGACCATTGATTCACTGACCGTTTTCATATAGGCTCGACCTCCTTTCAAGATTCGTGCAACCGATCCCAAAGGAAAGGTTACAGAGGCAGAATCCTGGTTTATCGACGCGTTGGAGGAGTGGAGGATACAACGTAAGATCGAAAGGTTTACGCTGATGGGCCATTCCCTCGGCGGTTATCTCGCGGTCGCATATGCGTTAAAATACCCCGGCCGCCTAAAGAAGCTCATCCTAGCCTCTCCGGCCGGTATTCCCGAAAACCCCTACGCCGTTAGCGAGAAGCTACCCGAGCCTAACGAGTCTACAATGGCTGCCGAGTTTACCGAAGATCAAGAAACTGTTACCCAAGGCCACGTCAAGATTAACCAGTCCGACAACAAGAGAGCTCCCAGTGTAACTTCTCAACCATCTACGACAACAACAAACGCCCCCGCCCGGAAGCTCCCACCGTGGTTCGTCTGGCTCTGGGATGCCAACTTCTCACCGTTCACCCTTGTACGAATGACCGGACCTCTGGGACCACGATTCGTGTCTGGTTGGTCTTCCCGCCGATTCAACCACCTACCACCCGAGGAGGCGCAGGCCCTCCATGACTATACGTTTTCCATCTTCCGCCAAAGAGGTAGTGGCGAGTACGCCCTCCCCCACCTCCTCGCTCCCGGCGCGTACGCGCGCGACCCCGTCGTCAATAAAATCCACATGGTGGGCCGCATGGTGATATCGCAGACGGAGACGGAGATCATCCGCGAGACCGGCATCCCCATCATCATGCTCTACGGCGAGAACGACTGGATGGATGTGGCCGGTGGGTTCGCGGCCGAGCAGAAGCTCAAGGAGGCCAGGATCAAGGCGCTGCTCCACGGCACAGACGAGGAGAAGAGGAGGGAAAACGGACGGGCGAGCGTCCTTGTGGTGTCGAAGGCGGGACACCACCTTTACCTCGATAACGCCGATGAGTTTAATGAGATTATGAGGAAGGAGATGGAGGAGACTATGGCGATGAAGACATGATGGGAGGTAGCTTGGCTGGGCGGGGCGAACTTTTGTATATACTTGTGGTTCGTTTTTTTTGTTGTTTTTAGCGATTTAGAGAGGGCTGCATTTGAGTTTTCCCTGGTAGAACAGGGCATAAGTGTCTCCATCTACATATATATAAAACTAGAGCCAATTCAACTTTTCATTTGACGATTATTTTTGGGCTTGGAGATGAAAGCTCTTGGTCGAAAGGGAGTCCGGCTTGATCTATATCCTTCATCACAAATGTTGTCGAAACGACAAGGCTCTGTAGGAAGAGCATGTAACAATGCCAGTCGGAATTAATCGAAGTATTTGGGATACGTAATTATCTCGCAAGCACTGGAGAATTGCATCTTCTTTTTCTAGTTTTCTTCTTCTTTCTTTCAAGGACTCGTCGGGGGTTATTTTGAGCTTCGAGATTGCTGGCTGTTGAGGTATTTTGTAGCAGACGGAATCTTTAGACGAATGTTGGGATGAGCAGGCATCAATTGATCACAAAAAGGTAATTGTAATCATCAATTTTAATTCAGCTCGGGAACCAGAGCTTCAAATAGAGCTTCAATGTTCCGTTTGGAAACAACAATATTGAAACGATTATTAATTCTGCCTATATCTCAGTTGTCGTCATCAAATCTCTTGTCCGCTTCCGCACATCGCTGCAGAATAAATTGATTGACGGCTCAGGTTGTTGTGGGGTTGACTTGATGGGGCATTATCCAGATTGACAGACTTGGACGGGATGGTGACCGGTCCTCCCCATCTACTCTGGATATGGGATGTTCCAGGCGACCAATGCCCATACCCAGTAGATTGGGTTCATCAATGACCCTCGTTTCTCGAGTTGTTCGAGTTTCAATTCCACTGCAAACCCAAACTCAGGCACAAGTATTTCTTAAAGTACCCCGCCGCGGGGCAAGTTTTACCTCAAGCTCAACGTCAACTAAATATCGACCTTCCCCACGGTGTTCCGCCGATACACCTCGTAGACTTCCCATACTACATTTTCCCTCTCATCTCCGATTCCAGTTGCAGCAGTCCCAGTCCCAGTCCCAGTCCCAATTCCAATCCCAGTCCATCCTCCCGCTCCACCGCACCTCCACAATGGCCGACTTCGCAAAAGAGCTCCTCGTCGCCCAACTCGCCGTCCAACGCGCTACCATCCTCACCAAACAAGTCTTCCACCAAAAGGCCAAAGGCTCCGTCGACAAATCCGACAAGTCCCCCGTGACAATCGGCGACTTCGGCGCCCAGGCCCTCATCATCTCCGCCCTCAACGCCAACTTCCCCGACGACGAGATCGTCGCCGAGGAGGAGTCGAGCCTATTGCGCGACAATGCGGCGCTGAGGGCCCAGATTTGGGACTTCGTTAAGGGGACGAAGCTCGATGACGAGAAGGCCGAGGAGGTGATTGGAGGTCCTATCAAGTCTGAGGATGACATGTTGCGGTTCATCGATCTGGGCGGTAGCAAGGGAGGCGCCAAGGGTAGGATCTGGTGCATCGACCCCATCGACGGCACCAAGGGCTTCCTCCGCGGCGGCCAGTATGCCGTCTGTCTCGGCCTCATGATCGACGGAGAGGTCAAAGTCGGCGTCCTCGGCTGCCCTAACCTCCCCGTCGACGACAGCGCCCCACTCACGGCCGACATTGGCTTCAACCAAACCGATTCAGGCCACGGCGTCATCTTCTCCGCCGTCAAGGGTCGCGGCGCCACCTCCCGCCCGCTAGGGACCGGCGCGCTCGCCGAGGGCAAGGCCATCTCCATGCGTCCTTTGGCGGACATGTCGAAGGCGAGTTTCTGCGAGTCAGTCGAGGCGGGACACTCGGCGCATGACGAGCAGGCCCTCATTTCCCAGAAGCTCGGCATCACGGCACCTAGTGTGCGCATGGATAGCCAGGCGAAGTATGCTAGCATTGCTCGCGGTGCTGGTGATATCTACCTGAGGTTGCCCGTTAGCGCGACGTATCAAGAGAAGATTTGGGATCATGCGGCGGGATATCTTATTGTTAGGGAGGCGGGAGGAGAGGTCACTGATGTGCAGGGGAAACCTCTAAACTTTGGCATCGGTAGGACGCTTGCTGAAAATAAGGGCGTTGTTGCGGCGCCTGCTGCTGTGCATGCGGATGTTATCAAGGTTGTGAAGGAGGTTTTGAGTCAGAAGGCTGCTGCGTCCGCATGACTAGATGGCACCGGCTTGAAGGAGACACGGTTGTAGATGGGTGGTCTTGTAAAATGGGGTTTTAGCATATGGATGTATGTGTACAGAAAAAGAAGAGACACCATGATCAGCAACACTTACGGTCTTACACTAAGCGCCGAAGTCTACGAAAGTCACGGCAAGATGTTATGGCGAGATACTACTCTTATTCGGAGGAAATGGATTTCAATTTGGAAAGGGTATTATACCAACAAAGTCATAAATCGTTTCGCAACTTCCAAAAACTATACGCACTCAATCATGAAGGCCTCCGGTACTTCTCAAACCCATACCATTTTGTTCCCGACCCAACTACCGATCCAGGTCTCGACCCAGCTCGTAGAATCTTACGCCTCCTCCAAATGACGATACCAATAGCAACAATAACCACAGCTATCAACCCAAGAACAGCCCCGAGAGTAGGCGCCACCCATCCTGGCAGCCCACCCCCACCC
>SJVG01000402.1:0-31938 GCA_034774675.1 Scedosporium minutisporum
GGGTAAAGGGGGAGAGGGGGGTGTTGTTGATAAGTTAAGGCGGCAAATAAAATTGTGTAATCATTAAAAATCTGATATCTCGGAGTATCAAGGTAGCATTGTAGGAATGAGATATAGAATGCCCAAGACAGAAAGAATGGTGAAGGAAGAGGCAAATAGAAAATCGACCTACTACATCTATAAGAGAGATGATGAGAGAGAACCAATCGATATCACTTTTTTTTCGTGCTTTTTATGTATAGATCTCACTAAGTTTGCGTCGTAGATAAACTAATCACATTCTCCGTATCTAATAGACGAGGGCCACAGCTCAAGTGCTGACCACAGACTGCCCATTCATCCTGTTAGGGTATTGATCGGCCAGGTATCTCAGATCACCGTGAACAACATAGCCAATATGGCTCAATCCAAACAAGTCCTTCAGCTCAGGGCTCATGCTCTCCTGAAGGTCCTTGGGCAGTTTGGCAGTCCAGTTTACAAGCTGACGCATGTAGGGAGCGGTGTAATAGGCGAAGAGAATGGCTCGGTCCTCGGCCTCGGTGACATTGCTACCCGAAGTGTGCCATAGACGTCCATCAAGGACCAAGATATCGCCGGCTTCAGCCTCAAAGGGTACCAGGAGATCGGGCGCATTGGGAGGAACGTCAGACCAGCGCCTCCATTCATGAGACCCGGGAATGTAGAGAGTCGCGCCGTTCTCCTTGGTGAGTCTCGTCAGACACCAGATTACGTTGACAGCCCACACGCCCAGCCATGGCTCGGGAAGTACGATGCTCTGGTCAGAGTGCAGCGACATGCTCTCCGACCCCGGACGGGCGATGTTGGCGGAGAAGTTGCTGACGAGGAACTTTTCGCCCATCAGCGACTTGGTCAACTCCAAGGCTGTGGGATTGGTGAGCATGTTGCGCCATAGCTCCCCGCGCTCTGGGAGGTAGAACACCCTCACGTTAGAAGGGTTTGGGTCCAGGATTGGTTGGAATGTCTGCTCGCCACTGGCCTCGGACTCTTCTTTGGCCTTCCATAGTTGATCAAGAGCGTGTGCTGCTTCCTTTTTGCTCAAGATGGATGGGATCTTGACCCAACCGTGCTGGTGAAGATGAGTCTTGGCTTCTTCGAGATTGGTGGTCATCTTGGATGCTGGGATGAAGAAGATTTATTATGTATTTAGGTTGCTGCTCAAACTCGAACGGGGCAGAAATATTCTCAAACGAAAAAGGAAGAGGTGAGGTATGCGGATATTGGATATTGGTTATTTTGAGAGAAGTGAATGTGGATTCAGTTACGATAAAACATCGGTATATGGATAACCAGCCATAAGCCCAGGATATCGGTCGTCAGTCGGAAGATACACTACAAACAGATTCTATGTACATAGAAAGAGGTACGTACTTTCTCTACAAATATTTTCGGAATTTAATTCCTCTTTTGCAGCTTTGGTGATCCTCAGTGTGTCTGCAGATATCACGGAACGTAGCCAATCTTATTGTCTAGTGTCCAGCCAAGTTGTTCCGCAGGCATGTTGGGGGTGTCGTCGCATATTGGTTGAGGGGGAACGCTATCTCACAAGGTACTTCGACCAAATAATTTCCCGAAAGAAAAAAAGAAGAAGAAGAATAATAGAAAAAGAGAGCCATGAATGCAGAATGACACATGGGCCAATATCTGTAAGAGCCCATTTCTATCTAGCCGTCTACAAGCACGTTTCCACAGTCGAGACCTCAGTTGCATAAGTTCCAGACCCCAGATATCAATTAGTGCTAAAGTTCCCTTGTTGATGTTACTGGGCGGCACTTTTGCGGGCTCGCAGACTGCACTTAGTCTCCTCCATGCTCAAGCCGTCTAGCACTAACGAGCCACATGCACTTCATAGGGCGTCCTAGCTGCTCTTCAACGGGGCAAGTCTAGGCTAGGCGACGCCCGAGACTAGATTGATGCGGCATCCAGAACCGATGCATGAGAGTCAAAACGTTTAGGGATCGCATGAACCAACTGGGCTGTGTTTACGAGCGGCAGCAGCACCCCCACCAGCACACTACTAATGATGAAGGGATCGACAAGGATCAATCAATCATGGGGGGACGGATCAACTGGTTCCCCGCCCCCATGCCGCTATGCCGCGATCCCTTACTTTTCAAATCTGCCTTTACGGCCGCAATGTGAAATGACCGGTGTGCCGGCCGCGACCGGCTGGCAAATCGGCACTCCCGCTCGTTGTCCGCAGGCTCCGGCGCCGAATCTTAGCCGGATCAATTGCGTCAATTTGAGGCACCCTCGAAACGAGCCCTTTTGCTAGGCCACGCTGACGGCCCATATGCACTACCACCTCCCTCTACAGCTCTACTTCATGTTCATTTCTGTTTCTTTATCACTTGGCAGACGATGATTGATCGTACTCGGGCGAAAGTCTCGGCCGGGACATAGACCGTCCCGTCCCAATTCCTTCTCGTCCAATTAGAGTGAAAAACAGTACACCTCAAGGTGTTTAGACTTAGAACGAATAGCATCCGTCTATGCAACCATCCATGTATCCATCTATGATCCATCTATCCAGCCAGCCATCCATTAATGTTCGTTGCTTCTGGCTTGCCTGCAAAGCGATAAGACGTACGTCAATATCTACATGCACGGCGTGGAAAACCGAGGTAACATAAGCTAAATACGTATTTAATCGAAAAAGGGAAAACCTCAGGTTCATGCTGCCCTCTTCTCTGCACATCCTAGCACAGTCAGGAGCGACTACGGAATCGAACAAACTTACTAGGCTGTTTCACCTAGCGGCACCGTCGTTATTTCAGTCGCAGCGAGCGATGTTTGGTGCTTTTCGTTACAATAAAGATTCGCAGAACGATCTCGAATACATTGACCTGTCCGGGAATAGCAGAGTCGACCCGCGCAACTATACCGCGAGAGTAAGTTGAACCTATCCAAGATGGTTCCCTTATAGAGAAGACAGTCTCGTTCTTAGAGCGCGCCAAGGAAGATCTATGCTGATGTAAAATACGCTTAGGCCTGTGACCCCTGCCGAGAGCGAAAGGTAATTTTGTGCCTTTACCTTCCAAGATCTTGAAATATCGATTATAGTGAATGCAACTGAAAACTAATCTAGTGTTGCCAAAAAAGCTGAAATGCAGCGGCGAACTCGACGGTTGCCAGAGATGTCAAGCTACACTCACCACTTGCACGTACCGCTCGTCAACAAGATCCGTGGATCCCGCGGCCTCGAAGCGCCGACAGTCCGAGCCGGATCCTAAACCCTCTTCTTCGAAAGCGCCTGCAAAGAGAAGGCATACGAAAATTTTTGCGGAAGGTCAGCCCATAGCTGAGGACTTACCCGCATCCAATACAGCAATGGACATGAGGCATTCATCGTCATCCTCGCTGGATCTAAAAGACGATGGCTTCTGGACGCCGATGTCTCTATCATCAGCTCCCATTTACACCGACCACATCCATAATTGGCATGATCTCCACTCAACCGGGAACCAAGGAATGGAGCTAAGCCTTGGCGATGAGAGTGTGGATACCCATCAGCTGGTATCGGCACGAGACTTTCATCACGGTAGCCCAGCCGAATTCTCGCACACAAGATCCGGTTCACATATCGATGAGAACACCATAGATGCCAGCCTCGTTCTTACCCCACCTCCGACGGCCAATCCT
The DNA here is from genome assembly GCA_034774675.1 of Scedosporium minutisporum. NCBI lineage: Eukaryota > Fungi > Ascomycota > Sordariomycetes > Microascales > Microascaceae > Scedosporium > Scedosporium minutisporum. Next base: position 3,661 of record SJVG01000402.1, read on the forward strand.
CCAACCACCTCGGCCGGCTCTTCATCGTCCGACTGTTTTCCAAACGGCCGCTGCGATTGCATCCGGTCCCTGGCTGATATCCTCGAAAGGATCAGTGGCGATGTCGGCGACCAAACCGACCATGCTGACCACCACTTCGATGACTTGCTGGGGTACTTACACGACGGGATCGAGACGTGTAAGCAGGTTCTCCCATGCAAGCACTGCTCCGTCTGTACCACAAACTCCATGTTCGTTGTCGTAATAATCCAACAACTCGCGACCATGTCGCAAGACCTGTGCCGCCAGCTTCTCGCATACCAGCAAAAGGTCAAGACGACGGCAGCCATGACGTCAGCGCTTCAAGATGCGCCCCCTGTCTTGACGCCCGCGGGCATTTACGTGGGGAAATATCAAGTTCGGTCCGCAGCCTTGTGCGAGGAGTTTTTATTTGCCATAGTCAACATCCATATTCAGGATCTTTACCGGCTTCTTGGTCATCTGCGTAATGATGTAAAAAAGGGAACAAAGGCGTTTAAGCTGTTAAGCGACGCTACTGACGTGGCGAAAAGGGCATTTAGTGACTTACAAAGAAACCATGAACGGAAGACTTGAATTTTGCAGTTGTAAATAGAGAATTGGGGATTAAACAGAAGGAAAGGCAGAATGGCTATCGGGTATAATCATCACCATCACAATCATGAAATGACATGACATGAGAAACGGAAAAGGAAAAGGAAACCCATATAGGGGGTCAGGGAATAAAGCGGGGAAAAACGGCATGAAGGGCAAATAGACGGACTAGAACACAGCTTTGTTCGTTTTAATTTCAATTTCGTGATATAATAAGCGTGTTCCTCTAGAAATAGAACCGTTTACATCAACACTCAATCCCAACAGCAATCTCATCAATATCAATTAATATCCGAGAGCTTCGCGTCCAAGTGGGCTGATATCGAGGAATCGAGCATCGCTAGTTTCAGGCTCCTGCGCAGCCTCGATGCGTTTCAGAAGCTCCACATGATGCTGACTTCTTGGCTCGACCTTGAAGGCAAATGTCTTGGGCCGGTTCACCATCCCAGGAATAGCTTCCAACTTGACAGGAATCTCGTTCCCCTGTGCATCCGTGTCTTTGCGGAGCCGAAAAACGGAAAGCATCTGCGCCAGGGTGATGTAGACACTTCCGTCAGCGAAGAAGCGGCCTGCGCAAGATCGTCGGCCGTAACCGAAGGCGAGTTCACTGGGGTCCGGCTCATTGAGCGGCTCCAAGTACCTCTCCGGTTTGAAAACCTCAGGGTCTGAGTACTCTTTGGGGTCGTGCAGAAACCACCAGAGGGAGGGAAGCAGGTACGATCCCTTGGGGATAACGTATTCTCCATAGACGATGTCTTCTTCAGATTTGTGCGTCAGGCCCATCGGCCCAACGGGGTTCCACCGCCATGCTTCCTTCACGATGCCGTCAACATAGGGTAGATTTTTCCGGTCATCAAAGGTGGGGAGCCGGTCGCCACCGACCACACGGTCAATCTCTTCCTGTGCCCTCTCTTGCACTTCGGGAAACATTACTAGGGCTAGAATGACACTGGTTATTATGGCAACGGTACTATCAGACCCTGCGGCGTAGAGGCTAACGGCAGTCCATTTAATGGCCTCTTCGTCGTCCCCATCCAATTTGATGTCGTTGGTTTTGGATCTAGTCATGTTCTTCTCTAGGAGGCTGGAAACGTACGATGGCCGGTGAGCTGATTTGGCCAACTGGCGCTTGACGAAAGCATATGGGAGCTCCGCCGCCGCCTCGTTGATCGCTTTCCATTCTTGAGCTGTCTTGCGATATGTCATACCCGGAAACCAATCGGGAAGATAATTGATGGCAGGGACGGCATCAATGGCCCAAGAAAGGGGGACGAAAGCTCGAGAGAGGTTTTCCATGGCGTGATCGATTAGATCCACGAGTGGATCTGGCCCTTTCCTCTCGATTGTATATCCATAGGTAATTGATAAAACGACCGCAGCAGCCATTCTGTAAATAAGACTGTCAGCTAACTGAATACACCCTTTCTCTTCGTCTTTTTTTCCTCTCAGACTCTCTCTAAATATAAAAGAAGTTGAAACTCACCTCTTGAGATGCTGGAGAATTCCATCTGGGTCATGGAAAGTTTGTAGAGTGAAATGAAGGGCTTCCCTTTCCTGTACGGGATAGAATCCGGCCGACAGTGACCTAGTACCGATCTCCTGATGGACCATCTTTCGATGCTTGCGATACTTGTCATCGTACTGATGAGTGATCAAGAAGTTGCCGAAACCACAGAGCCTAGCAAAGTTGAGTTGCGGTCTCGCCGACGTCTTTTGGGCTTTCTTCCCCATGACAGCATGTGCGGCATCCTTGTCATGGAATATTACGAGCCTCTGGCCCATCACATTGATCGAGCTGATGGGGCCATAGGTGTCTTTGTGTTTAAACCAATGCAAGAACTCCGGCTCCCCTTTAGGTGGGAGGTCGAGGACATTTCCGACAATGGGTAGAGGCTTTGGCCCTGGTGGAATAGAATGGTTTCCTTTCTTGCTCGAGTGCCACTGGTAGGCGAGCACCCCAAAGAATGCTACCAAGGCTGTGGCTTGGAGAATGGGTGAGTCAAGATCCATTTGGTGATTCGTCGTGGGACAGGCAGGAAAAAGAAGGGCAAGAGAAACTCAGCAAAACTGTAAGTCTGACAGGCTCTCTTCTGGGAGTAAGTCTCCTGCTAATGGGAGATCTTATGTGTCGATTCTGGGTGGAAGATTTGCGTGGAAGACCTCTGTAGTCCCGCCCTTGATACACAAACCACTCACTCCGGTCTATTATGGAAATATGATAAAAAGGCTCGTTATTATTGGTCGGAGGAGAAGCCCTGTACCGGAGAACGAAATGGATGAAGTCGGAGCTATCTCCGGAAGGTCGACAGGTCAAAATGGCGAAACATGCTCGGCGAAATCCCCCACGTCGTGTCACGGCAGTGTTCATTCATTCGGTATTTTCCTATTAAGGAAGTAGAGTGCCCATGGGAACGTAGAGAACAGTCCAAAGGATGACGTGCCGTTCTGAGATTCTCCCACCCTGGGTTAATAGATGCGGACGGTTGACGCCCAAATATCAATGGCAAGCAAGCACAAAAGCCGGCACAAGTGAAGCTGTCAATAGCACCTGACTTGTGTTCACAGATCTATTAGCTCTCATTCCTTTTACCAGTCACGAGAGTTGCGTCTTTCCCGCGATGGCGACCTCAGGTGTCAAGAACCTACTCTATGTTGGATCTCACCCTCTCGAATTTCTGCAGATCTTGTATCTGTTTGGAAAGTCCGATATCCCGGCGGCCGCGCTACCTTCAGTACGAGTCATGTCACACAATAATTTCATTGGCTAGATGCTAAGTGGTAAGGTAGATGGCTGTAGCCCTGGTTCTCGCCGGACCATCACGCCCGGATTTGATCGTGAGAGGATTTCTCTGGAACCAGTTACATCTGCTCACTTTCCAGGTACATACACTCGACTCTCCAAGAAGAAGAAGGCTTTCTTGGACATCTTGCTGACATGAACGTAGGTCAAAAATCAGGTTAGTATGGCATTTCGCTCTTGATCACATCAATATGATGCCTTCATACTCACTCAGGTGAGTAGATCGACGGCGTCGAAGAAGACAGAATAGCGAAACCCCATAGACCACTACCATCCGGTCGCATATCTATAAAAAATGCACGAATCCTTTACTACGTCCTGTTTACATTGATGTGGATCGCGGCGTTATACGAGAACACGATTCCGTGTACCTTGACTTACTCGGTGGCAATCCTGATATACAACGAAGGCGGCTTAGCCGCTATTCCTGTCGTTAAAAATGTCATTGGGTCTATAGGCCTCGCGTGCTACTGTTGGGGAACTACCGTCATACTTGGTACGGTTGCAAGAATCCTCGACGATTTTCATATATATGCTGATTTGTTCCAATCTAGATCAGGGCAGTGAGTTACATGGCAAAAAGGCAATCGCCGTGCTCATGATAGGTGCCATATTCGCCACAACTGTAAGTCTGCGAGTTGGCTTATTTCGGCAGACAGCTGATAAGAAGATTCAATAATATAGGGTCACGCTCAAGATTTCCGTGATCGCTCGGCTGATGCTGTACGTGGCCGCAAGACGATTCCGCTCTTACTCCCGCAACCAGTCGCTCGCTGGTCCCTTGCGGCCATGATCACGGCTTGGACAGTTGGCCTGATTGCCTTGTGGGAGCCACCAGTTATGGCCAGTGCGCTGTTCGCTGCTCTGGGTCTGAGGTGCCTAGCGGGCTACGTTCTTAGCTATGATGAGAAAGACGACTATGTGTCATACTGTTGGTATGGTGTAAGTTGAACCTCTCCTCGTTAATGGTCTGCTGGTCAAATATTTAAATGCTCACAATCAGCACAACAGTTCTGGCTTCTTGGGAGTAACTTGCTCCCCATCTTTCCTCGACTGAGAGGCGAGTTGCAAGGGAAGCTCCCAAGTTCTGGACCACCTTTGGCATATCCATGGTTGTTATCTTGACCAATACTTTCTTCTGGGAATGTCAGATAGATTCCTCGACTTCTCGTCTACGCTGGTTTCAGCCTTCGAACCAGGGTTACGACTGGGTGGAAATATAGATGGGCTTTATACAGTGACTATCAAATTGTAGGAATGGTTGCCATTATATATTAGAAACGTTTTCTTTGATATGTGCATCATATTGAGTGGCGATGTCTTCCAGGTCTTAAACTGTTCCTTCCCACGATTTCAACTCCAAGGGAAGGCGCCTAGAACGTGCCTTCCTCCGGACATTCCCACGAAGCCCCTCGTAATAACTTTATATACTGGATCCAGGCAAGAACCATCAACCGAGCAGCTCAAGCAAATACTGCGACCAATGGCCAAGTGGTCACTGGAGCGCTCAGAAGGTTAGAAAATTGCAATTTTCGTAGCTCGTGGGAAGCTCCTAGTGATTCGATCCTGGGAGCGACCTGCGAGCGAGCTTTTTGTCTTTTTTTTTTTTTTTTTTTTTTTGTTCCCTCACTCTTTTTCCCTTGCTTTACAGCCGCTCCCTGTCAGTCTGTACAAACTCATTCACTCGATGCAGCTCGAGAGGAAATTTGATCAGAAAACTCTTCTAAACTATCGGACTGTTTACCATGCTATTGTATCAGGAAACCGAAGATCCACGGATGATTTTCAATGTGATTGAGGCAATAATAAATCCAAAACCTGAACTTGATATTATCAATAACTAGTCGGTGGAGATTGTCAATGTCCATTCACGATTGAATCAGGTGCCAGTGCAGTCGACAACAACAGAGCACTGTGCCTTTCAGGCTCCGGTAGATCATAGGCTGCCAGATCAACGCCAGAGAAACCAGCCTTCCGGAGCTGCTCATCCCATTGCTCGGGAGACTGTAGCGGACTCTCTATTCTGCCCTCATCTACACCGGCCCACCAACCCGAAAGTGAACCAAAAGCCATGTTATAGTAAGGGTTCAACCTAGTGAGCTCCACGAGGGCGAGCGTGCCACCTGGCTTCAGCAACTTGTGAATGTTACCTAGCGACGTGGTTAGAGAACGTGTCGCATGAACGACATTTGCCGCGATGACTAGATCATGGGCATGTGCCTCGAAGCCTTGTGCCACCGGGTCAGTTTCCACGTTCAGGGTTTGAAACTTGAGCAGATGTTGCCATTTCTTCAAGGTGGTCTGACCAGTCTTGAAGAAGCCGGCGGAAATATCGGTGTACATATATTCCGTGCAGAAAGTTTCGCCGTCGGGACTGCATGCTTGGAGAACTTGGAAGGTCGTGCCTCCAGTTCCGGCGCCAATCTCCAAGATCCTTGAGTCCTTTTTCTCAGAAGTGAGAATCTTTGCGTATTCACCGGCGTATCGATTGGGCCGGGCACCCTCATCTGAGAGATACATGCGGAAGAGCAGATCATCCCTCAGAATATGGACAAGTGGATGGGTTTTGCCGATCAACAGGTTCGTTATCTCAGGCCCGATGCGGGCTATGGCCTCGCCTTCGACGCCCAGCTTAGAAGTAAGCTGCTCTAGTTCTTCTTTCGTGTTTGGACTCTGCTGGATGATCGTCTGCCCAGACTCCGAGTTGACGAAATCTTGCAACACTTTCCACCAGTGGACGCGATAATCCTGCTTCACGGCCAGGCGGCGTTCCTGGACCTCTTTGACAGCCCAGTCAATGTATCGAGCCGAGGCGGCGGAGATGTGGTTGAATTTCTCGGCTGGGGACATACCAACTTTGTCGGATTGCAAGGGCAGAACAATAGACTCGAGCGCCTGGGCTGTAATGGGTAGACCGTTGACTGAGGGGTTTTGACCCGAGATTTCCTGGTCCACTCCGTTGGTGGCTACAGAAGGACTAAAGTCCATACCTACCCACCCCGCGTTGCTCTCTTGCTCGAGCCAAGAATTCCACAACTGCGGGCCGCCGAAGTAGAACATGATCCTCGCAGGCTTTCCAGGTACGTTGGTGCCGACGAACCAGGATCGGTTTGCCTTGGCATGCTCCGATATGAACACAGAGCCCCATAGTTCGTTGACATGATCGGTCCAAGCATCTTGAGTCTCCTCGGTCACGTTGATCCTGGACAGTTTGCTCTCCTCCATGTGGCGGATAGTCTTACCGATCCAAGCACCGGCTATCTCGACAAATGTTGGCAGATTTCCCGCAGGCACGTGGGGCCCGCAAACTATGAACATGTTTGGAAATCCATGGACAAGGACTCCAGCGAATGTTCGCAGCTTTTCTGCCCAATGCTCCTTTAGCGATATGCCGTAGCTTCCCGTAATGTCTATTTCGTTCATCGCACCGGTCCCAGCATCGAACCCCAGAGCGAAGATAACCATGTCAAACTCATATTCTGTCCCAGAGCTAGTTTGTATTCCCTTTTCGTAAAGGTCAATGTCGTCTTGGCTTATGTCCACAAGCTTGACGTTGGGTCGATTGAATGTCTCGTAGTAGTGGTGGCCAGCAGGCGGACGCTTCGAGCCAAAGGGATATTTGGGGCACAGAATCTCCGCCGTAACTGGGTCCTGGACGATGGCGCGGATCTTTTGGCGAACGAATTCCGACATTTGTTCATTGGACTCCGGGTCCATGAAGCAATCATCAAAGGTCTCGAGCTGGAAATTAAAGCCTCCACGCTCCCAACCGCTATCGAAAATCTGCCTGATCTTCTCGGGGTCTCCTACTCCTTTGACTGTCCTCCCTGAGGATTTGAATGCATGGCCGGCTGGGTTGTTCGTTGCTATCTCCCAGGTGGCGTCGTGGTTCGCTTTGATGTCGACAGCCTGATACTCGTCGATGGTGTAGTTCCGCCCCGGAAGCACATAGTTTGGTGTGCGTTGAAACACGGTCAGTTCCTTGGCGACAGGCGCAAGCTTGGGGATGAGCTGGATGCCCGTTGAGCCTGTGCCGACGATGGCGATGCGCTTGCCTTGGAAATCAACTTTGTGTGCGGGCCAGTTGGATGCCTGATACCACTCTCCGGTGTACGACTTGAGTCCGGGAAAAGGCGGGTCCTTTGAGACAGACAAAATTCCAGTAGCCGGTAGAAAGTAGCGACAGGTGGTGGACAATCCATCTGCAGTGGCGATTGTCCAAATGTTCTCGCTATCACTGTAATGCGCGGCCACGACTCGCATATCGAATTGGATGTTTTTGCGAAGATTGTATCGGTCTATTTTCTACGTTAGAAAATGATATCCCCGTCTTCTCCAATTCAATTTAGGGGCAGGCCAGCCACCGGATGAATATGAAAGGCAAGAACTGACCAACAACACGACCCAAGTACCGTTGAATCTCTTCCTGAGAAGGGTAACGTTCGTGAAAATTCCATTCCTCAAGCAACTCCGGCGCAAAGTTTAGGATGTAGATCCACGCCTCACCGTCAGTTCGAGAGCCGGGATAGCGATTCCAATACCAAGTGCCTCCCACATCCGATGCTGCGTCGAAGCACTTCACGGTTAAGCCAAGCTGATCAAGTTCCCAGAGAGACCTGATACCGCTGAAGCCTGCACCGATAATGACAGCATCGTAGTCCACGGTCTTTTGCGACATTATAGGCTGTAAAGCATAGGCACACGTTAAGTGATATTTCGCGATCAGTTTCAGTACGTTGAGTGCAATATGGAAACGTTAGAATTGGGAGTCACTGCTTTCACGAGTGGTCGGGATGGACAATTGCAGCTAGCTTGGACGATGCATGTATTCAGTCGATGCCACTAAGTGTTCAGTTAACTCATACATTGTGGCTGCGCCCTGAGATGCTGCAGCCCTGTGTCCCCGGTTCCAGCTTTCCGCTGGTGCATCGGCGAGGACCATTGAATCGTCCGGTTCGGCGGTCCATCATTCGGCTGCCAAGCCGATTCGGCCCGGACTACCGGATAAGGAAAGAGTACCGGCTCCGAAAATTCGGGCGAATCCCGGACATCATCTCCCAGCACAACTGCGAGCAACAAATGCCTTGCCCAAGTGTACATACAAATTCGACCAAACCAGACCGTTGGGAGTAGCCAGAGGAACCAAAAGAGGTGCTACGCGTTTAAATAAATCATACGACGGAGTCTTCCAGCCTCGCACGATCGGCGGACAAACCCGAGGAGTTGATGGAGCATACTCTGTGACCCAGAAGTGGGAATAGCATTTGAAGTACTGAGTAGACGTGGCGTCCATAAAGCAGAAAGTAGCCAGTATTAATTAATTCAGCTTGCCAATAAAGCATCCATAGATTGCAAAACTGGATCAACGTCCCATTCGCTTTTGCAATTCATCTCAATCCACGCATAAACAACTCGAAGAAACAAAAAAAATGGCATCTCTATTCAGCGCTGACAATGCCCCTCAGATGGGAATCGCCCTCCTACGTGTCTCTCCGCTAGTCTTCTCCTCGGCGTCCGTCATGTTCAGTTGGGCTCAAGACATTTCTCTCGGGGCCTTCTTGCACCCGTCACTCCGCAACGATCCGACCCACCCGAGTGGCAAAATCCTGCCCCGTTACCTGCCAGCCTTCATGAAGCCGGGGCTCTGGGGAATCGGTTTGACCTACCTACCGGCCACAGCCCTCTGCATCGCCAATGGTCTAAGTGGTCAGAGTCAAGACATCCGCGGCCTGTATCTTGCCGGGGCCTTGTTCAGCATCGCTCATTTTGCCTGGGGCCCTTCAATGTTCGCCATTCTCGCCCGCATTTCAGATCCTAAGACCGCCGGAGTCCCGAACGAAGATGCGCTCGCGTCTTGGTTGCCGCCACATCACCGCCGGACGCTCATGGTTAATGTCCCGGCTTTCTTGTGCATTTTCGCTGCTACTTTGGCTACCGTCACGGAGGGTCTTAGGTAGAAGAAGAAGAATATGAGAGATTGTAGATAGAATCGGAATACGCATTGAGAAACATGTATGGGGCTTCCATTCTGGTTTAAGAGGGCAGCACAGGGAAGCTTTCCGCTGCCCACGACTTATTTTTAGTTCGATAAAACCCTGTTGCGATTCAGTTGGTGGCTTGTTGTTAGTTCGTTCAAGGTTCTTTTGCGCAAGCCTCCATCCCATTTCAGCAATGTGTACTAAATTAATGCCCTTCGCTAAACTGGAAGGAGGAAAGCGCCCGAAGTATTGGACCCCGCTTTGCAGATCTCAGGGCTGATTAATCACAATGATTGGTGTACTTTGTAGTGTACATTGGTACACTGCCCTGTGTACGTTCGATTTTTCGATAAGGCTGCCTTCTGACGCGAGACTTCTGACCAAATACATCAAATCAATTTCTTCCCTTGTCCACCACTGTGGTTATTCCTCTCATCTCTTAAAGGTGTTTCTGCATCCCATCATAAGAGACGAGCCCTGTTACTATGGCCGACAACCTATCAGAATCGCCAGAAAAGCGCAAGTGCCTGGGAGCGGACTGCGAGAATGATGCTGGATCTTTACAGTGCCCAACCTGCCTGAAGCTGGGGCTGAAGGACAGCTACTTCTGCTCCCAGGAATGCTTCAAGAAGAACTGGGTTCGTCCTACCGTATCGTCCCCCTATTAGGACTTCCGGCTGACGGAAGGCCTGTGTTGCAGAATGAACATAAAGCCATACACAAAACGGCGCAGAATAAGAATGGATCTAACGCAGCTCCCGGGTATTTCAATCCCTTCCCGACCTACAGCTTCACCGGTTCTGTCCGACCCGTCTATCCGCTTTCTCCGCGGCGTACACTCCCCAAGTCGATCCGACGACCGGACTGGTCCGAGACTGGCATACCGAAAGCGGAGCGGCGCTTGAACAGGTCCAAGATTGACCTTCTCGACGCCAAGGGCCAAGAAGCAATGCGCAAGGTGTGCAGATTGGCTCGAGAAGTCCTGGACATCACCGCTGCCGAGGTCAGGCCGGGAGTTAGCACAGATTACCTGGACGAGGTTTGCCACAAGGCCTGTGTCGAGCGGGATGTAAGCAATTCCCTTCTCAAGATTGACATTGAATAGCTCCTGACCCTAAAACAGTCGTATCCTTCTCCTTTGAACTACAACCATTTCCCCAAGTCCATTTGTACTTCTGTTAACGAAGTAGTTTGTCACGGAATACCCGATTTTCGCGTCCTTCTGGACGGCGATATAATCAATCTTGACGTTTCATTATATCACGGAGGTTATCACGCCGATCTTAGTGAGACGTATTATGTCGGCGATCGAGCCAAGGCGGACCCGGACTCGGTCAGAGTGATTGAAACGACACGAGAATCCTTGGATGAGGCGATCAAGACCGTGAAGCCCGGTACGCTAATACGAGACTTCGGTAACGTCATTGAGAAGTATGCCAAGGCCAGAAACTGCAGTGTCGTCACGACTTGGGGCGGCCATGGTATCAACTCAGAGTTCCACCCCCCGCCCTGGATCCCTCACTACGGCAAGAGTAAGATAGCAGGAGTATGCAAACCTGGAATGACGTTCACGATCGAGCCGATCCTCACGGTGGGAAAGCCCAAGGAGGTTTACTGGCCGGATAGTTGGACAAACGTCACTGTTGATGGCAAGCGGACTGCTCAGTTTGGTGAGTATATGATGCGTTGTCGCGATTGCACCTTAGTGCTAACGAGTGTATAGAACACACCCTACTTGTCACGGAAACGGGCGTCGAGGTCTTGACTGCCCGAACTGAAAATTCACCGGGAGGCCCGGTGCCGATGCCGACAGACTCGAAAGGCACGGGAAAAGCTAATGGCTCATAAGTCGGCCTATCGAGACCCCGTCTAAAAGGCATAGTATGCCACGGAATCAAGCAAATTGGGAATAGAAAGCGGATATTCTTTCAGTTTTCTCGTGGGTCAAGACCGACACCGGAGCCCAAGCGGTGCTGTCCAAAAGACTCCAAACTACCTATTCGAGAGTTATCTAGAGCCGTTAAGACCGTATCAGTACCGTATTGACAGGAACGTCCTCGGGCAGTAAGACCGTTTTTAACGTAGCTTCGAAGGATAAGTGAAGTAAGATGTAAATAGTTGGGTGCACAGGCTCGAGAGTCTCGAGTGAGTGCCTGACTAGGTAGTGTCCAAGGAGTCTCGCAGATCCTGGATGCACTCTCCGGTACCGGTCGTCTTATACTAGTCTTATAATCCAGCGCGATCGTTCAAATTTGAATGGTTTGATCATGGGACTGAGTCAAGTTCAGTTGGGCCGATGCTGTACCCGCAAGCTGCTCGGGAGCTTGACACTTCCTCATTAATAGGCCCTGTCAAGATGGAATAAAGCCAATAGTGGTTCTTCCCTTGGCCGTTGCAGTTGAAAGGTTACTCCACCAGTCATCTTAGGCGTCGGCGTCCTAACCGCAAACTATTGGAAGTGCCGTACACCCCGAAGGGCCGAACAATCAGAAGTCGCACTTGGTCCACGTCCAATCTTGTAAGTCGATCGGAGCACTACACTTTGCTTTGTAGAGCTGCGGACCTATCAATACAGCTGAAATTTAGTAGAATGGATCTCATATAGGCAGGCTGCAGTGATACAATTAGTGATTGATCCATAAGGCAAAGTCAAGCTCTGCTGTGCTCAACCTAGACGTTTGGACAGGATCAACATCACCAGTCACAGCCTCGCATTTCCTTCCTCCTCTACTTTATTTCCAGTAAAGCAACGCGATATTGTCAACAAGCCTTCCCGCAAGGCTTATCTAATATTATCGCATCATTTTTACTCCAGCATGACTCCCAAGATACCGGCGCAACCCCATCTTCAAGATGAAATTCTACAACAGAGCTTGCAGAACCCGGAATACTTTTGGGCCCAGCAAGCCGAGCACCTTTCCTGGCACAAGAAACCCGAGAAAACCCTTCGAATGGCGGAGAGGACGCTGCATAGCGGCGCGGTCCATCCCACGTGGGAGTGGTTTCCTGGTGGCGAGATATCTACGTGCTACAACTGCGTCGACAGACATGTGGACGCGGGCAATGGAGACCAGGTAGCTGTTTACTACGACAGCCCCGTTACGGCCACAAAGGAAAGATATACATACAAGCAGCTCCTTGGCGAGGTTGAGACCCTAGCTGGAGCACTTAGGGAAGATGGTGTCAAGAAGGGTGACGTGGTGATGCTATATAGTGAGTATACGGCTACTTCCATGCTCCAACAGCAGCAAGCATGTCTGACTTTCCACAACCCAGTGCCTATGATACCCGCGGCTCTGATCGGAATGCTCGCCGTTAACCGTCTCGGAGCCATCCATTCCGTCGTATTCGGCGGCTTTGCACCAAATGCCCTAGCCCAGCGCATCGACGCTTGCAAGCCAGTAGTTCTCCTCACAGCTTCATGTGGCATAGTCGGAAACAGGCCTCCCATCGCGTACCAACTACTAGTAGAGGAAGCGATCGACCTTTCTTCTCACAAGCTGGGCCGCGTTGTGATCTGGCAGAGAGAGCAGTTGCGCTGGGAAATAAAGACCTGGTGGAGTCTACAGTGGTGGAGAAGACTACAGAGACTTCTATGCGGCGGCAAGGAGTCCGGCGCCAACCAATCGCCATGGCAAGAGTTTGTGGGAAGAGCAAAGGCGAGAGGAATCAAAGCCGATTGCGTACCGGTGAAGAGCGACGATCCTATCTACATTATGCATACATCCGGTACGACTGGGAGCCCGAAGGGCGTCGTCCGGGATGCAGGAGGCCATGCGGTAGGTTTACATCTATCTATTAGCTACGTCTTCAATATTCGTGCCCCAGGAGACGTTTTCTTTACGGCTTCGGATATCGGCTGGGTAGTCGGGCACTCCTATATCCTCTACGCGCCATTGCTCGCCGGGGCTTCTACCGTCCTATACGAGGGTAAACCTGTGGGGACTCCGGATGCGTCTGCGTTTTGGCGTGTGATTGAGGAATACAAAGTCAACACAATGTTTACCGCGCCAACCGCGCTTCGAGCCATCAGACATGACGACCCTAATAACGACGCCTTTTCCAAAGTTGGCGAGCGCGGAGGGCTACGATCACTCAAGGCTCTCTTCCTTGCAGGCGAGCGTTCGGAACCCACGTTGGTAACGATGTACCAAGAACTCCTTGATAAATATGCCGCGCCTTGTCCGCATGTTATCGACAACTGGTGGTCGACGGAGGTAGGATCGCCAATCACGGGCCGAGCGCTCAATCCGCACGCCGCCCAGGACAGCAATCAAGTACTAAATCATACGCCGGTGCCAATTAAGCCCGGGAGTGCTGGAAAGCCGATGCCTGGGTTTGACGTTCGCGTCGTAGATGAGCACGGAAAGGAGGGGGAAAGGGGATCGATGGGTAACATTGTGTTGGGATTGCCTCTTGGGCCGACGGCGCTTCGTACGCTGTGGGCCAATGACGAAAGATTCTATAGGAGTTATTTGAGGAGGTTCGATGGGAAGTTTCTGGACACTGGAGACGCAGGTTGGATCGATGAAGAGGGATATGTTCATGTGATGGGTCGAAACGACGATGTGCTGAACGTCAGTGCCTACAGACTCTCAAGTGGTATGTAAAGCTCACCATTCGAGAAGCATCTCGGCCACTTTTATCCGCAAGTTAACTGACGAGATCTTTACCTGCAGGGGCCATCGAACAAGCTATCTCCTCCCACCCGCTCATCGCAGAATCCTGCATAGTTGGCATTCCTGACCAACTCAAGGGCCAACTCCCTTTCGCATTCATCACCCTCTCCGTCGCCAAACACCCAGAATCTGCAATACCAGATCCCCAGCTTACCCTGGAGATCCAGTCGCTCGTGCGTAAGCAAGTAGGCGCATTTGCATCGTTGGGAGGCATCGTTCAAGGCGAAGGGATAATCCCTAAGACGAGATCGGGCAAGACACTGCGGCGGGTTCTGCGAGAGCTCGTTGAGAATGGGACACATGGAGAGTTTGACGAGGAGGTCGCGGTTCCCAGCACGGTGGAGGATGCAGCTGTAGTGGAAGCCGCGAGAGCCAAGGTTAAGGAGTATTTTCAGATGAATCGGGGCAAGCACAAAGCGATCGAGGCGAGGGAGAAGTCATCACTCGAGACTACAGAGACGTGAGTGATGAGGGTCTGGGAGAGATATTAGCGAGAAATAAGCATCAAGTCCACTAGCGTAACACGGTTCCGGTTCATAAAGAGTGTACTACCTCTTGTATTTTGAGTTGAGTTGTCTTAAGAAACATTAACGGATCCTTGTCTACATCGAGAGCTTACATCGAGAGGTTCTGGAATTGACGTCGCGAAGTCTTCAGTTATTCAGCAGACCTCATCTGACACAAAAAATAAAATAAATAAAAAATCAAGAAAAAGCAACCGTGTGATTTAAACCAACTACTAGTATTAAGATCTTAAAGCCCTAGTCCCTACCTCCTTACATCCCACATTCTCCCAGACCCAGTTAAGAAGTTCTCTACCTATGGCAGCTCAGCTTCGACCAAGCTCTCGTAGCCGCGACCATCAGGCCAGATCTTGACTAACTTCAGTCCAGCCTCACTGATCACCTTCTTCCAGGTGGCCTCGGTCCTTTCGTTGGCCGACGCTTGCATTACAAGGCAATCCAAGCCAGCTTGGTAGGAGCTGGCCCCCGTATCCGGAAGGACGATATCATTGATCAACACCCTCGAGTAGCCTGGTTTCATGGCAGCGGCAACCTGCTTCAAGATGTCGATTGACACTTTGTCCGACCAGTCGTGGAGGACGGCATGCAAGTAGTATCCCCGGGCACCTTTATATCGTTCCAGATTGTCAGCGTCACTGATAAATTCTCGGCTGGAAGAAATGAACAAAATAGAATTATTGTTGAAAATGAGAAAGTAGGAAGAGTGAGACTAACCTTTAACGGGCTGTTCCTCGAAAAAGTTGTACCCGATGGCCTTAATCTTGTCCGTGGTCAAAGTAGCCGCAGCGACCGTCTCGGGCAGGTCCTCAAGAACGAGAGACCCTGCCGGGAGATCGGGGTGTTTATCAAGGACGCGCAGGAGATCGATGCCGTGGTGTCCACCAACATCTACGACGAACGCGCTTCCATCACTCAGGTCAGCCCCCTCAAGAAGTGTTTGAGTGTCGTAGAACTCGGGCCACGGCCTCTTCTGCCTAGCCCAGAGCGTCATAAAGCCGGAGAAGCTCTCTTGGAGATGAGGGCTTGACTCGCATCTTCCCCAGAAGTTCTTCTTCTCGGGGTATGCGTCGATGTAGCAGCTGTTATTGTCGTCCAAGGGCTTGCGGTAGTTTGTCTTGGCGAGGAACTGGGGAAAGTGTTGGGCACATTGTGAGACGTGGTCGGTTCTGTGGCTCGTCATTCGTGAATTAGTCCCGTTTGCTTTGGAGAGGGCTCCTTTCCAGGGTGTCCTGCATACCTTATTGTAAGTCCTGGCGCTACAAGGGTGCTTTTATCGCCGATGGCGAGAGAGAAACTTGTTGGCGCGTAACGATCTTTCCCAGTTTCTTCGACAATGTGGTTGGCAGCTAAGAGTCGGAGAAGGCTTCCTAAGAAAACAGGTCCATTAGGAATCTGGAGGCCAACCTATATATAGCAGGTAATAAACCACTTACGGAGCAACTCGGGGTCAACGTCCTTCTTGACGATCCTCGCCAGCTCATCAACGTCCTTCTCGCCCCCTCCAGCTGCTGCCCAGTCCTCCCACAAACCCACATCGATGAGGGCCTGCAGCCCGGAGAACATGATAGGTTCTTCGAGGGCTAGTCGCAAAGTCTTCTCTTCCTTTGTCTCTAGCTTGTGGAAAAGCTTGCGGGCGGCCGTGGCCAATTTCTGTCGCGAGACATCGTCGCCTTCGAAAGCAGTCACATCGACTGCGTTGAGCTTTTCGACCAGTTCCTCAGCAATGTCGGCCATGACGGAAATGTTGATGATGTCCTCGGCACACAATAAAATGATCTGAGAGGTTTAGGATTCTACAAGGTCTACTGGGCTCTCCGACCTTGTGCTCGATCTTTATAGATGTTGTTGGGTTGACTACAGAACCCCAACTTTCCAAAATCAACCCCTGGGAGGAATCCAACGTTGCTGTCGAGTGTAACGCAAATGGTGTGATAACCCCAGAGAGTTGGTGGACCGACTACAACAATTTGTGTAAATGGGCCTATCGAAGAGGAACCTGGGTCGATCCCGGGCCTATGGATGAAGCCAATGGTGACCAGGACCAGCACCAACGTGGCAAGGCCCAGCTTCCTGGCCCGTTCGGCAAGTTCAAAGTGCGAAGATGCGGGAGTAGATTTCCCGCCAAGCATATCGGAACTTTCTATTTTGTGCGACCCGAGCCATAAAGCACCGATGACATTTTCATCATTCATCGTAAAGTAAATGGGAGTCTACCGAGATTTCATCGAGCAAACAAGAAAACCCAAAAGACCACCTTGGCTTACTACCATACAGAGATTAAGGCAATGCCATATTTCCAAAAAGTTCTCATCAAATCGCATAACTTGGAGGCTTCCGCCGCCCAACTCAACCGCCATGTCCGAGCGCTGTCCCCGACTGCCGGGCCCGGTCGGGAGAGGCGGCACTAGCCGAAATTGGTGTAGTCGCCGAACTCACCAGAACATACCCCGGGCTCCGAATGTCAATGTCAAATCTCGATCGAGGATGGAGCTGATTGAGGGGCATCAATTAATCCATTTCGGTACGGTCCAGAGCGAACTCCATTGACCCCCAATCTATGTTCTTTTTAGCATCAACGCATCACACACAGCGTTATGCCGTGCCAGGCTGCATCTTGACAGACTCTGTTGCCTTTCACCTCCTCGCGACTCAACACCGAGCGATTCTCCCATCCCGATATACCACTTTCTCATTAAACGTCGTTTAGCGAAGGGTGGCAGCCTCGATCAAAATGGTGTTTGGTACGCTATATACGACTCCTGTAAGTAATCTATCAATATCTCCCTACCCCTTTGTTTGACGCCGCACACTAACGTTTGATTTCACGTCAGGGCGACCAGCCACGTACCATCGCGATCAAGGCCGTCGCAAAGTCGAGGAATCTAGAACTCAAGATTATTGAAGAGCCCAGGATCCCCGAACACCTTGAGATCAGCAAGCTCGGCAAGGTTCCAGCCTTCCGCGGGGAGGATGGCATGAAACTCTTCGAGTGCATTGCCATAGCCATCTACAGTACGTCTAACATGTTGAGTGCTTTCTGGTTCATGAATGCTCATCCTTTTTTTTTTTTCCCTTGAACTAAAACTAACAAGAAGCGCTCTAGTTACCTCGCAGGACGAGAAAACCACTCTTCTCGGGAAGAATAAAGAAGATTACGCTCACATTTTGAAATGGATGTCATTTTTCAACTCCGAGATCATCACCCCTCTCGTCGAACAATATCTTCCCCTTGTCGGCATCCGGCCCTACAACGAAGAGTCCGTCGGTACCTTTGCTAAGATGGCCCAGGCAGCGGTCTCTGTTGCCGAGGAGCACCTGGACGGCAAAAACTTTCTCGTTGGCGACAGCCTTACTCTTGCCGACATCTTCTGCGCGGGTATAATCACCCTCGGCTTCCAGTTCTTCTATGGCAGGGCCTGGCGCGAGGCGCACCCCAACGTCACTCGTTGGTACCAGAACATTATCAGCCAACCCATCTATTCCGCTGTTACTGAGAAGGTGGAGTTCCTCGAGGAGCCTAAGCTGACTAATGTTCCTCCCAAGAAGGACAAGGGGGTCAATGGGCATGCTCCGGAGCTCGACACTGCCTCTGCTACAGCTCAAGAGTCCTAAGCTGGTCAATGGCCAAATGGTAAGGCCCTAAAATATTATCAATGATGACGAAGCTTGGAGTCGGAAATAGTAGGTGGTGGATGGTATTTAAGTATTAGAAAACACGATTTTCATAGAACATGGAGCTTTTCCCCAACCAGCCCGCTTCGTATATACACCATCGATTCATATCTGGGTGTCGCTGGCGTATATTAATCGAGGTCGAATTTCAACAGCGTTTGAGTGATAACGAGGCTGGCCTCTCTCCGCCTACAGGCGTCTGGTGCCTCATCAAGCCATCCATGGAGATACACTTTTCGTACGGCGGTTTGCCAGTGTTAGATTTCAACAACAGAGAACTCGTGCTAGAGATAACTCTCGATGTGTGTACGGTCTCTTCTAGCTATCAGGCAGGATGGGATGAAATATTTGACTGATAGACACAGCAGTAACCGCGGTTGCTGGTGGACTTATGGTGACTACCGCAAAATGCGCAGAGGATCTCTAGTGCTCTCTCCAAGCTCATTCCCGAGGACGGAGCGTAGTTGAAGGGTATCTAATAGACCAGCAAGACATCGCGCGCAATTCATTAGGCGGCATCAGGGTTTATAGTTAACTTATGCTTTAAATGCTTACCCATGGTCTGGTACGGCCAGCACCAACAGGAAGGGGTGTCATTGATGGCACTAGATGCGTCAAGGCAATAGGCCATCGACCCCGAGTGACTGGTGGATGAGGGAGTCCCCTTCTCTTGGATCCCTAGTTGTGCCATCTTTACAAGCCAGTTGATCAAGAAGACCCACGGCATTATCGTCCATCCAGATCCATCCCATGAATCCTGAGACTGGGGATTATCCTTATCCCAACGATTCCCCCTCCAAAGCCAAAACCAATCCTTGTCCAGTTTTCGATTCCGCAAACTATTTTTACTCGTATTCGGTGGGGCCACATTAATGTCCCTCGTTGATGGTGCGACAGCGGAAACGGTACGGCGGGTCCGCACTAACTAAGATTGATGGCGGCACTCACAACACCTGTCGTAAATTGCCAGTTTTTCTCTCACCCATCACCGTGCTGTTGTTCATCTTGAAACCTACTTCTACAATTACATTAAGCCATGAGCGTGAGCTATGAGGAAAGAAAGGAAAGAAGAGAAAGTAGAGGAGAGGAGGGGAAAACATGACCAACTACGACACTGGCTGAAGCGAAAAGTGAGGAATATCAGGATAGGCTAAAAACTTGTGTATGTTACGGAGCAATTGGCAGACAAACGGTTTTAGTCCGTTCCCGCAGAGACTTCAACAATGGAATTGCAGACTGCACCCGTCGGGCGGGACCTGGCACCAACGGACTGGGAATAGGGGCTACCAACATGCCGTTTTCCAACAATGCAGGCCCACACCATTGATCAAATTTTGATCAATTTGATCTCCAATTCACCACCTGAACTCGCTTGATTCCGTTTATCAGTCTGCTCTCCCGTGGATCAGCAGATTCTCCCGACCGGCGCGATGTCTACGAAATAGTTTACTTCGTAATGTAAACAACAATGGTCGCCAGTGAGAGAATGGCAAAGTCCAGCAAGTACAATCTAAGATGTCTCGAGACATTGACGTCTGACTTCGGCAAGGCGGAAGGGCAGGCAGGCGTTGTATGCAGGTGTATGCAAGGAGGACAGTCCCCTCTGTTGGCTTCAGCTCTGGACAGCACACACTACTGTACGTCGAGAACGCTAGTTCGTCTGGTGCTGCATGCTGTGTCGTACAATTGATGGCATTGGGAAGGATACTGAGTGATGGATGGTTGACACTCCCCAGGAATCCCTTGGCATTGGCTGATCTGGTCTGCCTGCCCCCATCGCCGTGCCACCTTGTCTCAGGACAAAGTAATCAATTCGATGCCTCGCACAATAAGACCGCACTCCCTGCATATGGACTACGAAGTACGTGTGCGTTGGTTCTTACTGATGGAAGTCCAAGGCACACTGATGGGCGATTACATGAATTGACGGGATCTATCCGTCAATACCTTTGTAGAGACAATACACTACGTAATTAGAGTGCGTCTCGAGTCCACCCCGCCCCTGAGTGCAACCGTGACCCGATGTTGCCCTGCCATTCCATAGAAACTGGTCACGGCCTGGGAAAGGAGAGGGAAATGCGGGGGCGCATTACTCAGGATCATGCTCGATCCAGACGAATGAGTTGTCACGACGGTATCCAGTGACGAATGTAGTGAGGGGAAAACGCACATCATCGATTCATCGAGTCCTGCTGAGCAGCACATGGCAGTTGATCAATTCCTCCAACTGGGAATCGAGCAATTCCAAGGGTGCGACAAGCCTCGGGCCATGGGTTCGATGTAATCGAGACAGTCCCTTCGTCGCAGCTCGAAGTAACCTCACTCATTTGGCTTGATGAAACACGGCTAGCCCAGTAAATTTCTGCAATCCAAGGTCGCTGGTGGAGTTGGTCGTCGGTCCCATATTTGTATCCGTAACCGCCAGCGGTGCCGAATGCCGCTGGCCTTGGTTAATCCCAAGATTGAAGTTGGATCCTGGACTCCAGTGGCTGAGCAACCGTGCCGCACATCCCCTGTCTCTGTCTGAAGCTGGAAGCTGGGATGGCAAGCCAGATCTTCAGTTCTTCGGTTCTTCCTCTCCCCACGCATTGATCGACCGAGCCAAGCCATCCTGGTCAATCACTCCCCATTGTCTGGAAAAGGACGAAGCACTTCGGAGTCTGTCCACCGACCAGGGTGTCATGTTGGGGGGTGAAGTCATTCGGTCCCTGGAAATGTGGAACAGGGGTGTGCGTAACTGGCGCACTTGCATTGGAAAGGAGGAGGCTTTTTCGAGCCACGACCAAGACAATGCCCTTCGTGGACCAGTTTTCCCCATCCAGGTTGCCCGATGTCCTGATATAAGCGACTTGCATCCCAACTTTGCCTCCCCTCAAGCCAAGGATGGCGCTGTATTTTTGCCAACCCTCGTTTTCTTCCTCGTCAACTTTTTTTTCTTCATATTGTCTAGTCTAATACTAACATTCTTTACATTCTTCGTCACTCTTTTGGCTCTATTTCTCATTCGCTTCTACTTCCACTTTCACTATCACACTCCTTTTCAAAGCGGCCTTTGTTAGATTTTATTCGTTGCTCCATAGACCCTTTCCTGGCCCTCCAAGAATATAGCAATCGAAAAAGACCGCAACAACAGCCTCCGTACATCCATTCGAATTCCGATACTCACGATATCTCTAGTAAAAGAGCCCGCCGACGTCCAGCCATTTAGTCCAAGATATACCGCACTTGCATCCAGCTGCTTTAACCGAAGAGTCTCTGATTCGTCCCGCCCTGCGTATCTCTCCCCAGATACAAGCCCCCGCCTTTCTCCCGCTTGCGCGCCCGCCTCCTGGAGCTTCCAGCCCTCGCTTGACGACAAACCCGGAATTTTTCGACCGCAGATCCGCGAATCTGGAAGGGTATCCGCGTTATTTGCCAAGCAATCGGCCGCCTTCTCCAACCTGTGCAGCTCGCCATCCCCGCCATCCCACCAGATCGATTTTGTATAAGTGGCCGGCAGGAAGATAAACACCACGCCCATTACCGAAACCTCACGACAAGAAAGGCAATACTATAACTGGCTTTTACCGCTTTATCGACTTATTCAAGACTCAGCAATAAGACAGCCACCAGACAGGACAAGTTCTGACCTTAGCCGCGCCGCCACATATTGCGCAGCCTCCGTCTATTCAACCACACATTGTGACGACGACGATATTGTGAACCGCTCCTTTTAATTCACCCTTCACCTTTTCACTGTCTTCCCGACGACTTCCCCTTTCAAAACGTTCGATCCCACTCGCAAAGACCCCGAGATCCGAAGTTTAATATTCAATCGAGACTTTTTCCTTGGAGGAGCCAGCATCCACCCCAATGGCGAAGTGCAAACTGCTTGTGAAGGGCCTCCTCGCCTGGGCCTTGACACTAGGTGTAGCCGTTGCACAACTGGAATCCCTTGACGCTTGCGCTGTAGGTATTTTCATGTTTCAATATGGCGGATATGAGCTGTCACGTCCACCACCGTGATCTCTCACTCCAACTTTCATCCATTTGATGAATCGTATAGATGCTAACGCGCGGTTGGTGGCTATAGCTGGGTTGTTTCAATGGTTTACGCGACAAGGCCAATACCTTTGGATGTGAAATTGGAGCCACAAACTGCATATGCACCAGTCCAGAG
Organism: Scedosporium minutisporum; assembly: GCA_034774675.1. Classification (NCBI taxonomy): domain Eukaryota; kingdom Fungi; phylum Ascomycota; class Sordariomycetes; order Microascales; family Microascaceae; genus Scedosporium; species Scedosporium minutisporum. The sequence continues at coordinate 26,085 of SJVG01000402.1, forward strand.
TTCGCCGCTGGTGCCCGGGATTGTGCTCAACAGTCCTGCGGACAAGTCGACCAAATCAACAATTTTTCCGCAACCTTCTGTGCAGGTACGCAGTTCTCTTGATATCTCCCCGCTGGAAAGCTCCTTGATACTAACAGGCATGGTTGTGATTCGAAGCCCAAGCGCCGCCCACCCCGACCACACCGACTCCCGCGCCAGAGCCAACCCAGGCTGAACCTGCCCCTACCAGCACCGTCGAGCGTCCAACTCCGGAGCAGGCACCTCAATCATCAGCCACCGAAGCTCCTAGCAGCGAAACAGTATGTAGTGACGAACTAAGAGAACCAGGTTACCTGATACTAACGAAGCTTACTTCTGTAGACCCCTGCGCCGACTGAAACCACAAGCACAACCACCCCAGGCGCCACTACATCACCCGCTACTACATCATCTGCCGCGGGCGGTGGTGGTTCCGAGCAGTCCAACGATGATTCCAACGACGACGAGAAAGACAAGAAGGAAGAGGAAGACAATTCGTCCAAAGGAGGCGCATCCGGTCTCTCCCTAGCCGCCAAAGCCGGCATCGGAGTCTCCGTCGGCGTCGTCGGTCTTTCCGTCATCCTCCTCGCCATTCTTCTTCTCCTCCGCCGCCGCCGGTCAAAGAACGGTCAACGCTTGAACAGCAGCGGATACAACATTTCCGGGCCCATGCCTGGCTCGGGGAGAGACTTCGCCGACTCCCACTCGGACTTTGGAAAGGAACATGATGGCTCCGAGCTGGAGATGACGTCGAGGCGGTACGAGGATATGGTTCCTCGCGCCCAGCCCTCCTCGGTCATTTGAGCGATGCCGAGCCGATTTCTTTTTTTTATTCATTTACCTGTTCATCTAGGATTTTTCCTCGAAAATATTTCTTTGTCTTTATTCAAATCATTTTTATCATTTCTTTTTTGCTGCTATTTGTCGCATTCGGGGACACCCGTCTAAACAAATGCCATGTCTTAGAATGTTGAAACAGAAAAGAAAAAAAAACGCGTAGAATCGCGAGTTCACGAAGAAATGAATAGATTGAAACTGTATCAGGTGTTGAGGAGTTTACGGTAAAAGAGTATCTCCTTTTTCTCCGTCCTATAAATTGGGGACTGAGATTCTGTTCGGGAAATGTACATAGCATGAAGACCAAGTCTAAGAATATAAGACCTGAGATTGAACAACCTGATCTACACTGTCTAATGAGGTTTCCCACCAGTTCAAGACACGATTTATCCGGACGCCAGGGGATGGGTTGGGTGTCAAGATTTTCCGTTTTGTCTATAAAACAATACTGTACAAGTGACGCTTGGCGTATACTCTACAACGGGGACTCTCGGTTGGACCGCATACCCCAATCACGTATCTGACAAGAGATGATACAGCACACAACTCCAAGCTTAGGAGTCGCTCTCATGATAGCCCTCCTCTCAACACATATGGAAGCCTCCCTCCAGATGCTCCCCGTCACACACACACACAACCCTGTAATGCACATCCTCTCATCCTCCCTCTAATTATAAACAGCTAGCCCGTATATCTAGCTTACCAGGTGTAGTATTGCCTCTGGGCAGTGATCGGCCTGTTTGGGAGGTGGACCCAAGGGCCATGCCTCTTCTCCTTGGCAAGAGCCTCTTCGTATTCTCGGATTCTGGTCTTTTCCTCCTTGAGGACGAAGGAGATGCCTGGTGATTTAAGTCAGTAGAAGTTATAGAGAGGGAGCACGGGCAAAGTTCGACATACTAGTGCTAGGCTTCTTGTGCATTCCCTTTCGGCCACGACCAAGATGGACAAGACGCTGTCCACGCCAAGACCCACGTCCGACCCAAGCCTGGGCAATGTAGATCCTGGTAGGATCGCTAATGACGAGCCACTTGCCATCCTTCGACTTGATCTTCTTGGGCTTCTCCAGGGGAGCCTGGCCGTTAGCTTGGCCTAGACCCATACCGTGCTCCACGATAGCCCTATCACGCGCGAGCTCGAGGTGATGGCGAATCTCGCGAGCCATCTTCTTCTTCGAGTACTGCATCTGAACGAGGGCCTCGTCCAAGGGTCGGTCTGCGATCTGGCGAGCGAGATGGACGAGCTTCTTGATAGACGTGGCGAGGAAAGGCGAGCGGTACCGCATCTCGCGTTCGGTCCGGCGGATGATCTCCTGACGGGTCTCGTGGCCGTTACGATGGATCATGCGGATGACCATCTTACGCTCCCAGCGCTGCCTGCTCTGCGGATCCGGGTCGGCCGTCGGGGCGAGGTGCTGGGCCCGGATAGGCGCCGCCTGCTGTTTCTTCCCTTGCTCCTTTTCCTTTTCCTCGACGGCGGAAACCTCCTCGGCGAAGATGGAGGAATCGAGCTGAGGCGTGGAGGCTTCCTCCATCATACGTCTTCGGATAGTTGGATCATCGAGGTCGGAGGTTGGGGTGGTCCCTGCCTTCTTGGAGCGGAAGGGGTTGAGGTTGCTGAAGGACCATTTAGAGCGGCGGGTTGATGGGAGGACGGCGAGGGTCGTCGAGAGTGGTGAGGTTCGGGAGGAGAGGTGGGAGAGGCATTGTTGACGGGAGATATTGGAGGCTAGAAAATAGGAAGAATCCTCCATGTTAGAAAGTTTATTCTCATATTATATACCTTCCGGTCTCACTGAAGCTTCACAACAGAGCTGCTTCACACGTACAAGAGAGGGCGACGGCGATGCGCCTCGCCGGCTGATTGAGGCTCATATTGACGACGCGCCAGGCGACCTAACAAGCGCAGGGCCCTTTCTTCGATAGCGGCGGCCCTGTTCGGTCAACGATTCGGATCAATTGGAGCGAATCTTGCGTCAATTCAAGTCTCGTCCTGGGAACCTCAAGTCAAGCAACAATTTTGGTTTCAAGGAAAAATCCGTACTGCTTAGTCATAGAAATCGCGCCAGTTTGAACCAGAGAAGAATTTCTCCTCCGAGGAGCTATCAGGCTTTGGGAATGCAGATCCCAGATAATCACGTGAGCCAATGGGACCCAATCATAGCCTCGGGATTGGACGTGAAATAACGGAAGTAGAATCAGACCACAAGAACTCTCGGACTCTTTCCCATCACGCAAACTCGATCCTCAAGTCGACAACTTTCGTTTCTCACCGCAAACCACAAACACCCTTTTCCCACGTCGAATCGACTCTACCAATCGCAAAAATGGCCATCAAGCCCGTTGTCGGCGTACGTATCTACCTCCTGGAGCCCAATGGCTGAGCGTCTCGGCGCACGGATTCTCCCGACGAATGGCCCGGTGCAAAAAGACGACTCGATCTCTTCCGCGAACTTGGGATGGCAGGCTGACGCTTTGTGCTCTCAATTAGATGTTGAGGCGAAACCTCATCATGGATATCACCATTGCTCTCAGTACGTGGCATCTCGAGCCCCAATTCCCCGGACCTTGATGCGTGAATTTTAAAGCTCAGCTAACACTTCTCGACCTTAGCTCTCGGCGGTGGCATGGGCACATGGTTCTGGTACGATACCCTTAAAACCGATGGGAACATAACTTAGTAGCTACGAGCCGAGGACGGGAAACACCGGGAACGCTGTTCTAACGAATTTACTTTACCGCTATAGGTACGGCTTCCACATGCGCAATGTCCACAAGCGAGACAACCTCTACGCCAGGCTCGAGCAGGAGAGGGCGGCGGAGAAGGCGTGATTTGTTTAAAATCCGGAATGTCAACAAGCCGGAGAGACGGTGCGCGCTTCGGGGCAGTTGCGCAGTGATCTGATGCTCTGGGTAGCTGCTCCCAAGCTCATTTGGGGGGGTTGAATGGGGTCTTTATGTTGTATCATAGATATAGACTGGAAGGGTAGGCTTGCCGAGGATCGAATAAGCAATTGAATACGCGAGCTCCTTTCAGTCGTGCTTCTTGCCGTCTCAGATGCGTGATCTCGAGATGACACGGAAGCCAACTCGACCAGCTCCCAATGCAACAATTGAGACTTAATCTAGCTCTAGCTGAAGAATGCTTGTGGAAATATGTCCCTGAAATCCATGCAACTATGCTCTAGGCGCAGTAAATTAGACCATAATCCTCATTTGGTATTTACATGTTAAACCCAAACTCCGTTTCTCCTGCGTTGAAACCAAAAGGTAAATTCCGGCTAAGATCTTGTTTGTTGTTCCCAACCCGTAGTTTCGACCATAAAAGGGCCCTTTTTATCAGAACATCTAGAGAGTTACGTAGTTAGAGCTTCTATTTCAATTACAAAGGAATTATGGCTGCGAAGGCGTAGTTTAGGTGGTGGACAAGGAAGTGACGGTTCACCATGACATCTCACAGCCTCGTCATGCCACCTCAAATCGAGGCCTCATGCTTTTTAACCGAGCCAGACAAATCTCACCCAAGCACAATCTCGAAAACAAGATCATGCAGTTGACATTGACTCCTCCCTAACACATTACAGCCCCAACAAGAAATGAAAACAGCAGAGGAAAAGTAAAGGGACCTTGCACTCACTTCCGGAAAAATCTCAAAACCTCGTAGCATTGGACCCGACTCTCCGGCATATCAGGCCGCGGTACAACACACTCGTATTGCGACATAGTGAAGAGTTCGCAGGCAGAGAGATTGATATTACTCGGCGCTCCCGGCGCCGGCTTTCTTTTCCGACCGGAGGTATCGAGCTGGATCTCCTCGGGGAGAGCTGAAGGCGGGAAGGTTCGGACTGGAGGCGGCATTCTCGTCGGTATTTATTTTTGACTTGGCAAGGAGAGAGGACCTGCAGGCAGGGACACGGAGTATCGTGAAGATGGATGTGGGCGCGGGCGCGGCAGTTGGTGGAAATATGTTGAGAGAGGTGGAAGAGACAAGTCTTGATGAGGTGAGTTCAATCCTGGTCCGTTCTCCAGAAACCTACCTGAAGTGATTACGACATCGACATTGATCCCGCTTCCAGCGAGATTGATCATTGATGAGGCATCACCGCATTTCTTCGCATACAGCTCATATCCATAATTTCTCTACAATTATGGAAATATATATTATTAATTCCTTATTTCTCATCGCGTACCATTCGTGACTGACCTCTCGTCGTAGATTCTCTCCACCCTCCGTCAAAATCTCGCCTCCCTCACAACGACCTTGACCGCGAACCCCAGCACCACTCAACGAACAACCACAACAACTCAGCCCAAGCAAACCTCAATTGCCGCGCTCGACGCTCTCATTTCACAACACTTCCGCGACACACTTTCAACGCAAGTCTCCATCGCAGGGCGGGCACTACCTCTTATCTACTCTATCGTCACGCGACTCGTAACAAGCGACTCTGCCCCTCCCTCATCTCCATCTGTTCTTGGAGAGAGCCCAAGGCATGGTTCAAATGCTGGGAACGGCTGTGGCAAAACTGTCCTAGTGGTCGATCTAGAGGGTCGGTTTGATGCCACGAGGTTAAGTTGTCCTGAGGCCGACCTGAAGCACGTCTATGTCTACCGTCCACCGAGATGCATATCCGGCGTGGAGGAGGTGCGTAGAGCAGTCGCTGAAGCCCAGAAATGGATGCTTTATGGACGACATGCGAGTCGTGGGAGGGAATGGTGGGGTACCATTGTGATCGGAGGTCCTGGGGGCGATATCAATGCCGGTTGGAAGGGCTGGATGAGGGTTGACCTTGATGAGGAAGGGGTCGGGTTTGGCATGGGAGGCGGGTTCCTTTCGGCTGAAGAAGCTTTAGCAAATAGGAAGAGGATGCAAGATGTCGTAGATGAGGCTGGATGGGTTGTAAGCTCTGACTGGGGAGACTTCAGGTTTCGGGAGGGGCGACTCAATACAGAGAGGCAGGTCCTAGAATGAGGTGAAGGAGTGTTTGGGCTGGGGGGTGGGC
>SJVG01000403.1:0-31788 GCA_034774675.1 Scedosporium minutisporum
TTAGACGAGATGTCGTTTGCTGAGGCGGGCAGCAAGACAAGTTGAAATGCAAAGGGATGATGGAAACAGAAGACGGCATGAAGTATGAAAACATGTTTGGGGGTCGGTCGGGGAGGGCAGTAATCTGTACTTGGGGAGGGGGGGGGTGGGGCCGCCTGCACCTATTGCACCTATCAATGACAGGGAAACACCAACTGGAATGGAGTGTAATGATGTACCTTTAGGCTTCAGGCGCTGCGAGTCCTAGTACAACAATTTGAAAGGATTGGGAGAACTAGAAAAGTCGCCTCAATTCTATCTTGATTACAAAGTTCATGTCAAGTATTTATTTTGGCTGAGTAACTCAACTCATCAGCACGATCCAACAAAAAATTGCCAAGCGACTGAATTTTGCGTTTCTCCGGGTGACCAGCGCCTCTGCATTTCTCATAAAACGGTCAGCGCATCATGCGGCTCGAACGGCTCCAAACCTCCTGGGGTCCCCGAGCTGTATACAGAGGGTCCAGAATATCATGGACTTAGGATAGTGCGGTAAATGAACCAATGACACCTCAAAGCTTGATTTGAGTGCTGTAACTGCCCTCCAACATAAGGCTTACGAAGTAAAGTCATCAAAGAATCACGACAACATTGATAGGTCTGTCAATTAATAGTCTGATTCTGCATTGTAGACCCAAGACGTAGCCGCCGAATCAAGGCATACTTATTTGAAATTCATTCAGTCCCCAAGTGACTTAGGTTCTCTTGTCACCGAGATTCATAGAATAACTGTCTCCAGCTGCTCCGAAGCAGTATGGGAATGCTGAGCTATCAATTGATCCCTTCAATTGTCTTGGGCAATGAGCTGCTTGCACATGTTGCTGGCCGACACAAGCCACAGGCGCCACATTTGCGACCAATATCAAAGTGTGGCGATCAATACCTTTGTACCAAATTCACAGTGTGGAATGGCGGCAACAACTCACCTCACACCTCTAAATGAGAATCTTTCAAGCGCCCCTTCTCAGTTCTTGCTTCATTCGCGAAACGTCGTTTTGCGCCCAACTTCAATCAATTAGGCCACGATGCTGGCCGCTGGGTTTCCCCTGCCCGCGCTAGGTCGGGGTCAGGTCTTTGTCTGCCAATTGTGCGCGAACCGCAGCTCACAAATCCTTCAAAGGGTCCGTCCCTTCTCAACAACACGCGGGTTATCACGTAGTGGAGGCCTTGGGGGTTTACTTCGTTCGAGGGGAGGAAAGGATAAAACCACCCAGTTTGCGCTTCCGAACACTCCGGCTAGAACTCGTTTTGCGCCCTCTCCTACTGGATATCTGCATCTTGGGTCTCTGAGGACAGCTCTGTACAACTACTTGTTAGCGAAGGCGACAGGTGGACAGTTCATCATCCGCGTGGAAGATACAGATCGAGTATGACTTAAGACCACTATGTCCGGCCCCGAGAACCTCGTTAACCCGCTGCCATAGTTGAGAATTGTTGGTGATGCGGAACAGAGACTCTTTCATGATCTCAAATGGGCTCAGTTAACATGGGATGAAGGTACTCACTCCCCTCTTCTGAGCTCTTCTCGTATTTATACGTTGGCTTCTAACACCTGGCAGGTCCTGATATCGGCGGTCAATACGGCCCGTATCGACAAGTAAGTTTCGCTTTTCGTGACCCCACTTGGGAATGTGACTTGGGACTTACACACAGATAGTCTGAGAGGCTTGACAAGTACCGGCCGTTCGCCGACCAACTACTTGAATCCGGGCAGGCCTACCGCTGTTTCTGTACTGCCGAGGACCTCGAAAAGCACAAGGCACAGGCCGTAGCACAGAACCAGTCGACACGGTATCCGGGTACCTGCCGAAACATTTCCCCCGAAGAGTCGGCCGATAGAGCGGCCAAGGGCGAAACTCACGTTATCCGGTTCAAGGGTGGGAATACTTTCCCCTTTGTAGACCGTGTCTATGGCCGGTACGAGAAGAAGGAGGAGGAAGACGACTTTATTCTCATCAAGAGCGATGGATTCCCCACGTATCACTTCGCCAATGTAATTGACGACCACTTGATGGAAATCACCCACGTCATCAGGGGCGCTGTAAGTTTGCCACTCCCGATTATTTATGAACAGCCTTGCGGTAAGGCTGACATATATTCTCTTAGGAATGGCTCATCTCTACCCCCAAGCACATTGCACTATATGATGCGTTCAAGTGGGCGCCACCAGAGTTCTTCCACGTCGGGCTTCTTACGGATAATGCAGGCCAAAAACTCAGCAAGAGGAACCACGACGTCGACGTTTCGTCCTACCGACGCCGGGGTCTCTTACCATCTGCCTTGAATAACTGGCTGGTTCTTCTCGGCTGGGGCCTAGCCCAGGGCTCGAGCAAGAACTCCGAACTCTTCACGGAAATGGAGAATCTTATCGACAAGGTAGGTCCCGCTGGATATCCTCTGACCTTCCCACCTGCGATTATGTACTGACTCTCTCCCCTAGTTCTCCTTCAAGTTCACCAAGGGTAACATCAAGGTCAACCCTCAGAAGCTTGACTCTTTCCAGCATAAGCACGCCGAGTATCTCTTCCAGCATCCGGAGTCGCATTATTCCGTTCTTCGCGAGTCCATCCTTACACCCACCGTCGAGTTTGTCAAGAAACTTGACGCCTCCGGCAAAAATGCCGCCGAAGAAGTCAAGTCCTCGTCCGGGGTAGTCTTCGGCCGCTCCCAGCACGGTGATCTGATATCCTATTTCGCAACCCCGGGATCCGCAGAGAAATACATCCTCAAGGTGTTCCAGATGAACACGACCCGCTATGGACATCATACGGACCTCGTTGTCGAAAACCCCCAGCTCGTCTGGACGATTCCCGCATCCGCCTACGACGCAAGTCTTACTTCATCTTCTACAGAGCAATTGTCAGGCTTCAGCAAAGCCATCGCTGCTGTCACGACCCTCCTCCGCCCCCTTTCCACTTCCGCGGACGCCTCCAACTCCCCCGAATGGACCCAGAAAGAGCTGCAGCAGGCCATTTCCGCGGCCATCTCCGCCCTCTCATCCCAATATCCCACTCCCGAAGCTGCCCGGGACACTGTCTATGCTGCACTCCGCTTCGCCCTTTTAGGAGACGCCAACAAGCCCTCAAAACCAGCCAGCGTCGTCTTTTACCTCCTCGGTCCCGAAGAGTCGCTGAAAAGACTTGCTGACGCCTCCGAAGCTCTCGCGAGGGTTCGAGACTCGGCGTAGACCCGAACCTAAGATGTACATTTTCTTTCCCTTCTCATAAATTGCATTATTTAGAATTCCTAGCATACTACCCAGATACCTAATAGAGCTCACCCCTGCGGGACTAGTATCTTTAACTACGAAATCTGACATAGAAATTTGAAGTCGGAATGCCTCCCTTGGCCACTCCTTTCCAGCCAAAACTGGAATTTACCAGTGCTCTCAGAAAGAACAGACTTCAGCGTAAGAACTCACCATAGTCGATAGACTCTTACAAGGTTAGAGTCTCATATCCATGTCCCACAATCCCGCCTCCATCATCTCCACGTCAAGCCTCTCCCTCACCATTTCAATCACTTCTTTATTCTCCCCAGCCAACGCGGCATTCGTAGCATTCTCAAATTTACCTTCCAGCGGCATCCTAACCCTAGCCCCATGATCAAGGAGGATCCGCACGATCCTCGCGTCCCCTCTCTTCAGATCATGCAAACCTCGGGCGTCTATCTTGGCCGTTATAGTCGCCGCAAACTCCGCGAAACGATCCGGATCCTCACCCAGCTCGGCTTCGGCCTCCTTGAGCTCCTCCTGGAAGTCCTCGGCATTGCCTTTCGGCGCCCACGAGGCAGCTACGAGCGCGCTCCCGTATAGACCAAGTAACGGCTCGTTGACGTTGGCATCGTTGTCGAGAAGATACTTCACCACCTTGGGGTTAGACCTGTAAGCGCCGGCAGCAGCGGCTAGTGGGCTTCCAAAGGTTGCGTCGAGGCACATGTTGATATCAGCACCGGCCTCGTGCAAAGCCATTACGGCTTCGAGGTGCCCAGCCCCTGCCGCTGCCGCTGCCGCCAACGCGTTACCGTACCTTTGCCTTACGCCGTAGCATCCGCGGATGGGTAGGTTGACGTCCGCCGCAAATGAGATGAGCGTTTCCACGGCTTTGACATGGCCTCGCCACGCGGCTATCGCTAGAGCACTTCCCGGTATGTGCGGAATACGTATTGCGCGGTTAGGGTCAGCGCCTCGCTGGAGAAGGACTTCCAGAGAATCGATGCAAGGTTCCAGAGCCGCAGAACCCAGCGGTGTTCCGAAGCCTGAGGGCAATTCCAGGTTCGGGTCACCCCCGGCGCTGAGCAAGTCGTCTGTCGCCGATGCTGAGGTGGCTGCCGCCGTTGCTAGCGGGCCACCATAATAGGATCCGTCAATGCGATTAATCTCAACGCCATAATGTAGTAACAGCTTCCATACATTGGATTGTCCGTGAAAGACGGCGATGGAGAGGAGACACCAATCTTCGTAGTTGCAGAGGTCGGGGTCAATCTCGCGGTTCTTAATCCAATCGGACAAAAGAACGCTGATGCCGAGCGTGCACACGCCGAATACGGCGGAATTTGTAGGGACGAGATGACGGGCCGACGGCCGCCTCAGAGCAACGGCACGGAAGCGCTGCGGTGGACATGTTTCCAGCATCTCGGCGGCCCAACACTGATATTCCACCGAGCTCTCCTTCGCCTCGCCGAAAAACACCGTTATCAAGGACCGAAGCTCGTCGCTAAGAGGCTCCTTGGCAGTAAGATGCCTGAGGTGGGTGTGCCAACACCATTTTGCATAGTTGGCGAAGGCTCCGTCGGCCGACTCCTGGCCGATCGGGTCGTCTATTTGCAGGGAGCGCAAGAGGGCATGCAGACAGAAGCGGGCGGCCCTTTTATGTATTTCGTGCGGGTCATAGACCGACGGATCGTGAGACTGCAGGTATTCGACAACGGAGAAATGAGAGAATCCCCACGTCCCGGACAATTTGTCTTGCTCGAGAAGACCCGCGGTTAAGGACGTAACGATTTCTTCGGTTATGTCCTGGTCTGGAAAGTCTCCGCTCTTAGCCGGGTCATCCCTGATGGCGTAGCGAAGTTCGGCGGTGGTGGGAGGGGTTGCGGCGCACATTGTCCACTGCAAGATGCGTATTGCGATGGTTTGCTCATCTTCGTCTTTGCGCTTGATCTTACTGTAGATCCGAACATAGGTATCAGTGGGTCCGTCAGGGAGCGTCTTCAGTCGCTGTCTCGCAACTGATGGGAGGACGACGCCATCGAGTTGACGGAGATGAAGCTCGGCCCAGAGGAATCTAGAACCGTTTCATATGTTAGCATATCGTCTGAAAGGTGTGTGGTTTGTAGGCAGTGTACCACTTACGATCCAGCATGCTTGGATTTTGGCGTTAACGCAGCCACAATCTCCTTGCGTATGGCTTCCTTCGTTTCATCAATTTCATCAATACCACTCTTCCTTCCCCAAAACACGTCTCGCTGGACGGTCTCCCGTACAAATTTTTTGATGTCTTCGTGAACCATGTCCTCGTTTATTTCCATGCACTCACAGCTTTCCAGGGCATTAGAAATGTCTTGAGTTGGACGGCTCACCAAGAGTATCTTGACTGCTCCTTTCGACCCTTGAACTAGCTCCTGGAAGAGATCCAAGAGCAGTCCTCGAGACTGCTGATCACACTCATTTAATCCATCAATTACGATAGTTGTAGTATTGTACGTTCTGACGACATCCGCAATCTTTGACTTGCAGATCTCGAATGTCGGATCTCTTCCACGGACGTGGCAATCTCGATACAAAATCCTCAACGTCTCGTGAATCTCAGGTTCGTCTTGCTTCAGTGTGGAGGCCAACTGGCGAAAGATGCAACGAATGATAGAGTTGGCAGAGCTCCAGATGAACTCGCGATGGCAGCAGTAGAAGTACGCAAAGTTCCGGTCGTTGCGGCGGTGGTGGGCTTGCTTGAGAAGAATGTGGTCGACGGCTCTAGACGCCAAGACTGTCTTTCCCGTCCCGGCTGTGACAACGTTGAAGTATCGGAACCTCGAGTTAGTTTGTTACCATCACCATCCGCATGTAGACGAGAAGGGAACATGAACATTGAACCTTTCTCAAATGGATTCACTCACGAGAGCCCTTGACCCACAAGATTTCCGATGTTGTAGAGTCCTCCCACGCCTTGAACTTCGCATGCTTGAGCAACCAGTCACAAGTCCCCTCAGTCCTCAGCTGCCTGATAGACTCGTGCACATTTCCGAATTTGACCTCCGATATGAAATCCAGAATCTCCTTCCATTCGCCATCCTCAACCCTCTCCAAGGTCCGCTCCGACATCTCGTTCACGACTGCCAATGAAGTCCGGCACTGATCCAAGCATTCCTCAAGCTTGAGGAGCCGTACCCTAATACCTTCGTCAAGGTCATTCCGCAGCTGCGACCTACAAAAATCCACGTCTCTAAGCGCCCTTATCTCGGCGTCCTCGAGATCGTTTAGCAGATTCGACGTCCTCTGTGGACTGAGCACGTTGACTATAGTTCTCACAGTTCCATTTCGTTCTTGATGGCGGAGGCAGCGAGCAAGAGTTTCCAACAAGACCGTGTACAACTTAACCAGGCTCGTACGTAGGCCGTCCTGGGCAGCGTCGCTCTTGCAGGTATTGTTTAAGTACAATTCCTCGATAATTCTACCACGATGGAGAATCAAAACTAGCTTTTCCACGATCAAAAGCAATCCCCGGTATTCCTCATGCCTGCTTATACATGCCTAGTGTTTTTGTTGCCGTCAGTATATCGTAGTTGGGGCCTCTTAACGGCAATATCATTTGTAAAACGAAAAAAACCGCATACCATTGCGATGAGGCGGATTCCGGGCCATGGAGATGCCAGATGCGTTGGATCATACTGCACCAACGTATCGCTGACGCTCAGGAAGGCCTGCAGTGCTCTCACAACCTTTTGCGCGTATTCACCGAATTCGAACTTGCGATTTCCTACTTTTAGTTCCCATCTGGAGTTGGAATTGATCGCATCGCTCTTGAGTTTGCCGATCACGTCCTTGACGACGTCGCGAGTAGTTTCCTGCGAGCTGAGCCTTTTGAGAGTCTGTTTTGCGGAATCACCCATGGCATCCGATGCCTGACGCCAGGGACGAGGCTTGGGGGAGTGCTTGCCGCGGAGGACAAGCGGCGATGCTATCTGCGTCTCAGTGGCTTGGTTCATTTCGAACTGATCGATGTGCGTCCGGATCTATGATAATTTGTTACTTTCAGTAAGGTCAGGACAATCGGGGAAAAAGACGCTTGCCCTGTTGATTCATTCAGTGAGGGGGTCGCAGACAAACGAAGTGTTAAGGCGTCCGACAAAGGCGGGCCGCCTCATCTTGGCCAGGCTACGCCGGACTTGAACAGGCGAACTATGGTGATTCAAGAGGCATTTGAGCACATCTCGATTGAGACGCCAGTCCGAGCTGCCCTTACACAGCCGCCGCCACACAGCCTGCAGGACCAGAGCATGAATATGTGGTCAAGTCCGATGATCGTCCTGTCCTTCCATACCCACCCCATCGAGCAATAGAGCTACCTGACCGTGTTCGAACAGATGGGGTTTACATCATGTATAATTCAATGGGCGATTTCTATCGTTACACTTAGTAGAGAAATTAGTTTCCTATTAGATACACTTTTAGACTATTTTCCGAAGGCTCAGGACAGTGCCGTGATGTATTCGCAGCTCACATGGCCGCGGACTTCGCTGCATGAACTCGGGTGAACAATTTACCGAAGTACTGCTGAAAATAGGCAGCAAGGCTGCAGGCGGAGACTCTTCAGGCAGCCCCTCTTGCTATCAGAAACACAATCATGACATCTCATCAGAATCGAGAAATCACGAGCGCAAATCAGTCCCGCCGGCGGACTGATCTGGGTCCAAGTCCCGCGGGCAAGACGAGACCCAAGATAGACAACACTCTAGCTTATCAAGGGAGAGAGCTCGACAAGGACAGTATACGACAAGTTGAGATCCAGCCAGCCGAACATGATGCTGACCCCTTGGTCTGTACGCTATGCGAGGTCACCTTCGGCAGCATGCCCAAGTTCGAGGCGCTGTCATACATGTGGTGCACCGAGATGGCGGACGATGCCATCACCGTAAATAGCTTCCCATTCGAGGGGGGAAAGAATCTTCGAGATGCTCTACTCTTCTTCCGTCGCCGGATCGTGGCCGGAAAGGCACGCCAGCTGCTCTGGATTGACGCCATTTGCATCAATCAGGGTGATGTGGAGGAGCGGAACTGGCAGCTCCGGATCATGGACCAGATATACTTCAGGGCCGGCACGGTCGTGGTCTGGTTGGGGAGCAAGTACACAGAATTTCAGAGGGAGATGATGGAGAAGCTGAAGCCGGAGGAGAGTGAGAACCGAGAGGAAGAAGATTCATCCCCGAGCGGCAACAGCATTGAGCAGAAGATGGTTCGACACCTTCGAACGGACCCGTACTGGGATCGCCTCTGGATACTCCAGGAGATCGGGCATGCGAAGTAGCTCCGGATGTGCTTCGGCAACGAGTCCTTGCCGTGGGAACCTTTCATGCATCTCATCACCATGCGCAACAGCGATGGAAACATGGGCCCGCTAAGACTGAACAGGCTCCTCCGTCAGGAAAAGTATAACGACTCGCATACCCTCACGAGGCTACTCGAGGAACACAGAGATGCCAAGTGCCTGGAGCCGAGAGACAAAGTCTACGGGCTTGTCGGGCTTGCGTCGGACGCAGCGGATTTTCCGATGGATTATAACAAGTCCCTCTACGATGTGTGGAAGGATACGATGATTTTCATGAATCGATGGCACCTCTTCAAGGAGGAATCCCAAATCGTCTTGATTGGCGCGCTGGTGAAAAGGGCTCTTATGGAGGACCACAGTGACCCCCTCAGTCAGATTTCGAGCGGACACGAGGATCAGGTCGACTCGACCCAGCTTATCGAAAACCAGAATAGTTCTCTTGTTTTCCGCCTCGACGCAGTTCCGCTTGGATGTATCACCTACGTTGGGCCCTCGGTCAATGATGTTATTTCTAGGCCTAGCGAGGCATCAGCATGGCGCATGGCTACTCAACGGCTATTCCCTGCAGACTAATTAGGATAGGCTCATCGGGAGCACGACGATTTGCTCGACGCGCTCCTGGAGTCCGACGAGTCAGAGATGGAGATGAAGTGCTTCAACAGGCCAAGTACTGTCGTCTGGAGAGACCAGGTAAGCCACGGCATACAACCCGACAGCGCGCAAGAGTATATAAAGATGTTTCACAACATAGCAGGGACCTCAGCCGTCCAACCACCACCACAAGCCGCAGACAGGTTAGCCTCCGTCCAGCCTTGGCTCTACTTAGCTAGAAAATACCGCTATCACGGTCATACTTCACGGAAGATGGGCGTCGCCTCAGGTCTTGCCCAACCGGGAGACCTTGTTTGCTGGGTCCGCTCATCGAGAAGAGCCCTTTTGGTGAGGGCTGTCGATGTGAAAGGCCAGTGTGCAAAGCTGAGGGTGTTCGGGACGGCAATGGCCACGGAGGATATACGTGATTGGACGCCAGACTTCGACTACGCACAACGATGGCAATCACTGGAAAGGGATTGGCGTCTAGAAGTTCAGGTAGATGCGGGAACGATATTCATGCTTTTAGAATAGATTCGACCTTGATCTCTTAGCACGCTAATACTTCGTAGTTGGCACCGCCTTCTATTTCTATAGAGTGTATAAGAGAAAACCGGATTCGCTCCTAGTTGTAAAAACTAGACGGGATATCTGCCTTCTACTTAGATTACTACTTCGTACCACGATATAATAAGCCTTTCGCTCACATCGTCCGATCTCTCCCGCCTTCCCGAACCCATCATGCCATCCCCAAAGTCCCATCGTTTCAGCCACAGTCCCAAACAGAACCAAACCTCAAACCTTAAATCGCAAGAGTGGAAAAAGGACCTCTCGATAAGGCAAAGCGTTGCACCGAACGAGAACTTTATCCCCCCTTTTATTTTGTTAGTTTTTTTTTATCAAGGAGAGAAAAAAGAAAAGAGAAAAAAGGTCCAAGAGCAAGTGGACCCAGCCTTGCAATCCCCACCGCGCTCTTACACTCCCCTGCCTTGCCTTGTTCTCTCGCGGGTCCCACGATGGGTCTTGCTGTTTCAGATGGCGAAACTCAAAACCCTCCCGTTGGAGACCCGGATTACGAACTCTTACAACCTCCCGTAAACTAGAAGAGTGGGAACCAAAGACCAGTCCGTTTGTGCCTTTGTCGGCGCTACGAAAAGCTTGTTTCCCACTAAAAAAGGGGGCAGCTCTATGAAGCTATCATGCTTACACGGATCTTACGAAGTACATACGTGGACATTCGTCACAAGGGGGGTAAAGCGAAGAAAAGTACTGGAAGCTTGCCAAAAAAATGTTGCATCAAGATATCAGATTAAAACTAAGAAAAAAAAAGGGATGAGTTTGGTTGCTTCGCATAAAACGAGTTATAAGCTTGGGAATAATAGTAAAGAAAAAAAGAGAGAAAAAAAAAAGCCAAGGATTTTCGATTTGGGGAAGAACCCTTCACCCAAGCGGACTCCTCGTAAATTCCTCTCGGAGAGAAAATAAAATAGTCCCAAAATTCTAGGGAATAACCAAAAAATACAAACATGAAAAAGGAGTAATAGGAAAGGGGGTGGAAGAGCGAAGTAGAGACGCTCTCAGAAAGTCGATATCCCCCCCACAAATGATTTCCATCTCCCGCAATTATGACACGCACCTCGAAAACCCCCTTTTTGTAGTAAAAGTCATCAACGGCAACCCCCTTCTTCTCTCCACCGCTACACGATTCCAGATCGGAAATAATGAAAAGAGAAAAATAAAGGATTGAACCTTGTAATGCGAGACTGATTCCCCTGTTGCGGGGTGCTCCTCGAATAGGATACGTCTCAGAAGAGCTACCCTATGATCTAAGTTGTGGATGGTGGCGTTGTCCCGCCCTCGGTAAGATGCAAAGGAATAAAGGAAAACGAAATAGATTGAAGAGGGAAAATAGAAAAGGCCTAGTAGATTGAAGAATAAGGTAAGGATACGGATGATGAGAGGATATCAAAACTGGCCCGTGTCGTAGGTGTGAATTGCTTGATAAATAGCATAGAATATAAACTAGGTAGATAGATGAAGAGATAGGAGCAGGCCAGTAAATAGAAAAAAAAGTCGGTGTATTCTCCAGTCATTAAGTCGTAGCGTCGCTCGATGCGTATGTGTATGCGTATATAGGGGTATAAATGATCTAAACCTCTTGAACCCAAACCTGCAATCCATCGAGTTAGCCTCAAATCACAAGCTAGAGCAGTATTGATGACATTCTCGGCGAGACTTACCTCCATCTTTCCAATCTCCTGCCGTTGCCGCCGCGCATTGCTCTTGACCGTCATAAGAACCATGTCCAAGTCGTCCTGGTCACCGAGAGTGATCATGTCACCATTGGGCATGTCATCATCGCGGACCTTGATCTTGAACCGTCGTCGTAGACCAAACTTGTCCCTGACACGATCGACGAAGTCTGGGAACTCGATAGCGGATCCGATCATGATGTAGCGTACATCCTCGGCATGCACCTTGACGCGGACTTTGCGGACTTCTGGTCTTCTCGACTGGCCTCTGGAAGAACCGGCCGACATGGACCCAGTATTCGCCCTGCGATTGCTGACCATCTCGAAGTCGCCTTCATCAAAGGATCCTTCGTCGAATTCACTTCCCTCGTCGTCCTCTTCTTCGATATACCGGGGTACGTTGCGGCGGCCTTGTTGACGGCTGCCTCGGGCACCTCCGTTACCACCCTGGTACATATCGTAGACGTCGTCGGCGTAGTCCTCTTCCTCATCATTACGCTGGCGTTGCGAGTAGGATCGTTGGGGTGTCGAGGAATTGGACCTCTGTGGGCGGCGTCGGGCATCTTGAGGTGATGAAGTCTTCTCGTAGCGATTGTTGACGGCTCGGTCGATATTGAGTTTCGACAGGGTCGGCTTGGGTCCATTGCGTACAGAAGCCCCTCTGCTGACACCGCCGCCAGGTCGGTCGTTCTCTGGTGGAGGCGTGGGAGGGAAGACATTTCGTGAAGTCGGCGGTTCGGATTGTTGCCTTCGGCTCTGGATGCCTGGCTTCACGAGATTGGTCGCTGCAAAAGAGATGTTGTCGGTCGGTCGGTCATCCTTGGCATCGCCCTTGCCAGCCTGTCAAAGAGAGGTCATATTAGCCAATGAATCCCCCATAACCAGCATAGAGTAATTTCTTCGCGTACATTCTTTATCTCAGACCCAGCGAATCCGGTGAATGCATTGGCACGGTCTGATGCGGCCACTAGCCGGGCCTTTCCTAGGTAGTCCTTGGTCTTCAGGTTTCGGACCTTGGCATCGTTCGGACGGTAGACAACGCCGACGGGGATCGAGAAGACGGTGTAGCCCTAAAAGTGTGAAGCAGCAGTTGATTAGTACATGCCCGAACCAGTCTGATGTCGCAAAACTGGCACAGCCAGACGCAAACTGCCAACGCACCTCAGCTTCCTCTCGAATGGCCTCGTCGATGACATTGTGGTCCTCAACGACCTTCTCCTTGACGGCGTACTGGAGGTCCTGGAGACCGGCATCCTTCTGCTGCAGGTAAATGTAGCACAGACCTCTGTTGAAGAGGACCTCGCAAGAGTAAAGCTTGAAGAGAAGGCCAAGCTGGGCATAGTCGATCATAGTGTTTCCTCGAAGGTAGAGTAGGGTATCGTTGAAGTTGGCCAGCGCCTCCTCGAAATCACCAAGCAAAAAATTCGAGACGCCTTGCTGGAAGTAGGCAACGGCAAGGTATTGATCTAGGCGGATCGCTCGTTGGTAGCATTCGACCTAGAATTACATCGTCAGTTCCGCGAAACAGGGGAAGCTGCCCGATCCTGTGTGTTGATAGGGCGGTGTTAGTGGGAAGGACTGAGGCGAATGCCTACTGCTTTCTCGTGCTCGCCCAAAGTAGCGTGAATGACACCCATGTTGAAGAGAATTTTGGAGGTATCGGAAATGTTCTCGAACTCTTTCAAGGCATCGTCGAACTCGTTGTTGTCATACCGCCCAAGGGCGGCGACCCACGTCTCGATTTCCTACAACATCGTGGGTTAGCATGCGACGGGATCCTAACAGCAAACTGCCTTTCCCTTGGATTCTGAACAGCGAGGAACAGCGGACAGCAGGCACGGCTAGCCAACTGCCATATTCGACTCTGCGCTTACCTGTTTAAGAGACATCGTGGAACCTCAACAGAGGGTAGGCTTCTGTGTGTCGGAGGGAGGAGAAGAAGGGAAGCGACGAGCAATCGTAGAGTAAATGTAGAGCAAACGTCAAGACAAAAAAACGAGGAACGAATTGTAATTACAATTCCTCGTAGGTAATTGTCGCCAAATGCGACGAGCAAAAAATTGGTGGTGATCCTGGCTTTTGGGCAGTCTTGGGTGTTCGTGTGCCTGTGTGTATGAAGTAGGAGATCCAGGTCAACCACGGAAGGGAAGTAGTGAGGGGTGGGGAGACTTGGTTTTATTAAGATTGATCAATGGCTGGGGGTAGTCTGGGACAGGACGGGCTGGCAGCAGGCCGTGCTTCGGGTTGTTTCCGTTTTACTGCTTCGATGGTGGCAGCGAATAGCGAGGGAGGGGAGGGACAGGACAGGTTGGACAAGGGAAGGGAACAAAGAGTGCGGTGTTCTGGTGTGGGAGAAATGGAAGAAATTATTTAGTGACAGAGTTTCCCCGCTTGGCAGCGCATTCCAAAGTCACTATTAGTATTAGTTTAATACCACACCACAACCCACGACCCTCTTCTGCAGGGTTATTAGAGCCTTGGCATGAGTGATCTCAGTCACTGGCTTGCTCGGAGCTTGAAGTTTTTTTTTATTTTTCAAAGTTGATATTGTTATTGACGTCTTAGAGACAGTGACTGGCTGGACATTTCAACCCCTTGCTGTTTAGAATTTGAATCGTGCTGGAGAAGAGAGACACTGCTAGAGGTTGGTGGAAGAATTCTAGTATCACAAGAGATCTCGTTCGTCTCGAGTTGGGTTACCCAGGAGCGAGTTTGACCAAGTGCGGCGGATCGGATCAGACAAGCCCTTGAACGAGGATGTAGATAATCGCGGAGAGCAGGGAGGAGACCAAAAGAGGATGAGTCGACTGTGATCGCCAGACGGATCGGGATGGGCTGAGAAGTGGTTGCACGTTGTCTTCTTCCGGAAAAGACTGGCTAAAAGAGCCCCGTCACTGATGATGTTTTTTTTTTTTAAGAAACTTCAATAGAAAAGAGGGTGGGAATGGGAAACCTGCAACTCTGGCACATAAGGAACCTGCAGATTGGATGATGGGAAGAAGGTCAGCGCCTAAAGGGTGAATGCGAGAGGCGGGATGGAATCAAATCGAGCCCAAACCAGCAACCAGAACCAGCCCACCCCAGCCGGCGGGAATATCATGCAAGCCGCCTCACGGCTGGGATTATCATGCCCATGGACGTTTCCAACCCTCGTCTTGGGACGTCATGGGTACTTTGGCACTACGTACGTTAGGCATGCGAGGGGCTCGGTGTCTAGGACCAAACTACCTACAGGCAGTGAGTGTACTGAGCACCAGGATTTATGAGTACAGTGTAGTGCACTGCAAGTAGTCAGTACGCAGTAATCAGCTCCAGTGAAGGGGTCAAGTCCTTGTGGCTTGGCAAATATTCTCCTATGAGACGGGTAGTTTTAAGGTTAGAGTACCTTGGTCGTATCTTCCAGGTCCCCTGGTCAAGACCTCAGTGCTGAAATGGTGCTGGCTTCCGGACCCCGTCTGGCTGGCCTAGACCGCTTGATAACATTGATCTTGATCAATTGATGTCCAGTCCCACTGTCTCGACCTGCAACTGCTCGAGGGGGTGGCGTCAGGGCTGTCCATCCAGGGTCCGAGTGTGAGTGTGGGTGGAACATCAACCACCAATTCGGCAACACCATCTTCGCCAAGCGTCCCCAAGAAGACACAGAAGACGCTGCAATCCTCTCGACACCAAGCCACAATTTCCAGACGAAGTCACTTCCAATATCACAGCGAAGGAGCACTTATCGCGAGGCTCAGCTCCGGCCTCCCGGGTGGACTCTCCCTGGATGCTCTCAACATGCGGCGATGTCAATATGACACCCAATTAACCGATGCGGCAGTCGAGTCTGGGAAAGATGACACTGCTCCCCAGATCAAGGCCGGAGTGCATATCAGCTAGCATCCGCCTTCTCTCTATTGGCTTTATTTTCCCTCCAGGAACGGGTAGATGCCGGACCTGTTCTGCATACGTTCAAGAGTTTCCCCTTCGTACTCGGCATATCGAATAAATTCGATCAATGGTATTGATCCTCCGACTCGTTTCTTCGGCGTCTTAAGCTTCAGAAATCGAACCACTTTCTACCAATACTGGTAATCCTGGTAGGGGTGTGCCCCGTATCGAATGTTCGATCAAAATCCCGGGGACCAGAAAGGAATACCAAGCCTTTCCCGTCACAATAAGCCTATCAAGATTCTGGTACAGCCAGCCTGTGATACGTGTGTCTTGATGCAGACCATGGAGATTCATGGCGGGGTGAGGTACAGGATACAAGGGTCGATACTCTCTCCTGTCGGTGCCACGAGCTCAACACTGCGTCCGGTGCCTGAATCCAGAAGTATGAAGTACACATCTTGATGCGATGAAGAATACCGCATGGCATCTGAGCTAAACTAGAAGGAATACGGTCCCGATACGGTCCCACTGATGACGCTTGATAACTCGGCATACTGGGACTCTCTACTTCGTCCAGAAGGTCATAGTGCAAGAGGGTCCGGTTCCTTCCCTTAGTGTGCATTTTGGTCAAAGTTACGTCCACCCCTTTACCACGAGTCCACGACCCACCCGTTTCAAGTGGTTAGGAGAGGGTGGACCATTCGAGACCACGACGCTTCCTCCCCCGCGTCCAACTAAGTTTTAGTTCGTGACACATGCTCAAGGTGGTTCACTTGCATCAATGGCTCAAGAAAAAAAAAAAAAAAAAGAAAAAAACTCGGCCTCGTGGCTTTCGACTTCGTAAGCCGCAGTTCGTCGGCCTCCTATCCCTGAATTGATAGGTATGCAGTCATAAGATGGAGCTACATAGGCCGTTCCCATCTTTCCCAGCGATAGTTTGCACGACATCAATGGTAGTTCAGGACAAGGGTCGGCAAGTGGGACAACATCGTCAGTGAAAGTGCTCGCATCAACTGACACATGTTCTCTTCTTTAGTGGACGGACAAGCTCGTCACAGCACGCTAGAGTCTCTATCCAATGACGTTGCGGCCAGCAGGGGAACCACACCCGGATCTGGTCAAAACTGCTCTCCAGCCACGACCAAATCCCCGTTAAGCGCCCACGCTAGCCAGTGGGATTTCGATATCACCATCAACAACGAAGGGCCAAGCCGTCGCTACGGGTTCATCGGAGGGATGTCGTCTGATGAAAAAGATATCACAGGATGGGAGAAGAGAAAATTGAGGAAATAATATCTCATAGAATCTAAAAATAGAACGCTTCGCTGAACGAACAAGAGGATGGACGAGGCCGAGTCGTACGAACCCGTGCTGAGCAGAAACTTCGTTCAAACCCCAATCCAGCGGGCTCCCTCGCAGCCATCCAACAATTATGGCTTCATCGGATATCACTATGATCACGCTGCGCTGTTATGGGACTACTGGCAGGGTCCTCCTTGAGCAAACCGCCCGTTAAGGATGTTCCGAGGAATGCCGTCTCCCGAACTGAAATCCTTCTTCTTTCCAGGAGCACATCATCAGCCACTCAAGATTAAGCTCAACCACACTTTGCCTTATCACCGCAGGCGGCGTTTAATGTGGTGCCACCCGAAAATCCCGGGTGTGCGATGTGCTTTCCTCCATTATCCTTACTTCGTACTTCCCAGAGCTGTCACGTTGAGAATGTGGCATGCAGGCTGCACGATTCATCCCATCAAAAAGAGGACCCAGGGAGGGAAATATTTCCAGTTGGGATTGACTTTTCCTCCTTCCCTTTTTCGTTTTAGTCGACATGTATCAATCAATTGATGTTTGTATTAGGATGTTGCAAACTGTATCGATCCTTGCATTGCCCAACTTGGGGCGAAACTCGCTTCTCCTTCATCCGGTTTTATGCTGCAACGATGTCCAACCAGGGTCCGGAGCTCGCTAGCCAGAGGTGCTTGGTATGTAAATAAACGAAGCTTACTTCGCCCTCAATCATATTGAAGTATCAAGGTCGTTCGGTGAAGTAACCGCCTCGCTTTGTGAATTCGGGCTCCTCGAAAGGGACCGTTCCCCCCTTGCTTGACATCCAAAGGACCTTTGCTCCATGACATTGCTGAAAATGGGCGAGAAACCCCTCTCTTGAATATACCTTGTCACGTAGTCGTCTAAAAGGCTCAAGAGAGAATGTACTAGTAGCCTCCAACATTGCTTGGCATCCTTTGCACGACAGGCCTGTCTGGATGTCGCCGGTTGCCAAGTCCAAGTAGGGTATGCTCGAGGCGGCCATATACCTGGCGAGTGGCGGATCTGGATTTGTGGTAGGAGTCGGAACAGGTTCATGAAGGTCTCTCTTCAAGACCTCAGAACAGTGCGTTTTAGAGACGAAATAGCCACTGCGTCTGCGATTCGTCTCCCACATGCCGTATTTACCAGGTATGGTGTGCAGCACAGGAATCAGCCTCTTGACCGAAACTCGAGATCTGCTCGTGTCTTTGTAGACCTGGGCAAGGGACAGAACAGCCAATTCAGGTGCTCTTTCTAAACAGGGTAGACAACATTGCGTAGCAGTAGGCAGAAAGAAGAATCTTCCAAAGGCACCGCATAGACTACAGGTCTCTGTCACCAAGGCTTGGTAAAGCGCGGATACTCCAAAGTTCGGCGCCATGCCCGTCCGGAATGCTGCCCAGAGGCATTGTAGAGCGTGTTCGCGGGTCTTTCGATATTCCCAAATGCTTGCAACGAGCGTTTTCGCGCGGTTATTGACGTGACTGAAACGGAAAGCCGATTGAAGGTCGAGTATTAAAAGTATGGTTGTTAGAAGTTCTGGGGGTAGAGCCTCAAGTCGGCCAATGGTAGAAACAGAATTCCGATCAAAGCTTTTGAAGAGAGATATTTCAGAGTTGTCTTGGGCCATGTCGGAGTGTATGACGGCAAGATTAAAGTCTCGGCGATGGTAAGATGCCACGCGAATGATGGCATTTTCAAGGTCACTCGTGGTGATGGCATCGTCGCTGTCACTCATGGTGACGGGATCGTCAGTGCCACTCATGGTGGTGGCATCGTCGCTGTCACTCATGGTGATGGGGCATACGCATACTTTTAACTTGATGTTGGTGATGTAGGGGTGGAGGGTCTGAAAAGATCATTCAACGTTCCGTCCACGTCTAGAAACGCGAGTCGCGTCGGTCTACGTGCTGAGGTATCGTGCCTTCCCAAAGCCACTCCCGTGGCATCTTTACTCTTGGAGTGATATGGGCACATTTAGTGGTGCACTTCCTTCTGCCTAGCCCGAGGAAAGAGCACTGAGAGGGTGCGCTTCACTCGATTGTCAGTACTTCGTACATCTTCATGTGCTGTTTCGTTCAATGAAGAGCTTCGATATAAATCAATCAATATGTACGATTCCCATTGCATGGCGACTCTGCCATGTAAACGAATGGAGTACGCTATGCATGTGTGTATGCATCAATTGATCAATGTACCTCTTATGCGATGAGCCCGGCTGTAGCGGCCGAGGAGTGCATGAAGAATTTCGGCCTCGATGGGCAATTGCTCCTTGACACTAACCCCAGTCATTCCGTGTAAGCTGAGCAGGTTTATCTTCAAGCCAAAACAATATATTTTCAACGCTGTCAATGGCCAAATAATGGGGATTTTGTTTGCGTTTCGATGTGAAAGGAATCAATTGTTTTCCTTGGTAAATCGAGGAGCGGGGACTAATCGGCGCGGGAGCTTACAAACGACTAGGAACCTTGATGGCTTCCTCCAACTCGAGAGGTATAAAACCCATCATCGCCATCCATCACATCACATACGCAAGAATGACTGGCCTGAAAACACCTCAGTTTCTCTCTTCTCAACCGTCTCATCCGCAAACGGTGCTCGATTCACAAACTTCCCTCGATCCCTGAATCCTCACCCCCTTTCCCCCCCCTTAGGTGTTTCCAAGTCCTTGCATGATCTACATTGCACGGAAGCTTAAGTGGCTCCACGTCCTGGGCTTCTGCCCTTCCGCTTCGACATGGGATAAGAAATCGCCGAGACGATCCCCTGTGGCCGTTTAGGAGGGGAGGGGACAGAGCTGAGAAAAGTGGCTCGATGATTCTGCTGAGCATAAACCTCTTCCGCCTTCTCGAAATATGCTTGTTTGGCTAAAAGCTGAGATTATTCGGTAACGAGCTTAGACCAAAGAGGCCGGTTCTGAGATATCGTGGCCTCAACTCCCGGGTCCTTGCAGGTTCCGTTTCTGCCGAGTTTTTCTTTCAGAAACGCAAACGCTCTGGAATATCTCATGATGATCTACGATCTCGTTTTTTTCCCCCTACGTTTGGGTGCGTTGATCCCAATTCGTGCTATCCTTCCTCTTTCGTCGTCTGAAGCCAGGATGATGGGGCAATTCTGGGTCGTCTTGGAAACGGCATTGCAATCCCATTGCACGATGCTACTTGATTTAGACTCGTTTCTATCTGACTATCCTACTCGGCATCTTAAGCTTAATCCGGGTTGGGGTCCAAAAGCTTAGCTGAGAAGTCTCAGCGAGGCGGCCACCCCGACATTCAAAGTGATTTATTTGACTATACATACGACGAGGTCTATATAACTGTCTGTCTCGTGTGGTAGCCGTGTTGTCGCAGCCTAATTACAAGCCACGAGGAAAGAGGTTTGAACCTGGCCATGCTTTATACCTGTGGCATTGAGCCTTACATTCTCCGTCGTCTGATCTTTAAAACATGCCCTTCTTTACCTCATCCTGCCTCTCCTCCCATAGCGTTTTTCCAGAACACGAGCACACTGTCTTATCGTTCTCCCATATACCCGCACTCCTCGCAATGATGCCGGTGAGAGTATCCTCATCATTCTTCAGCGGACCAGTGGAATCGTCTTGCCGAGTAAGCACCATGGCATGACCGATAACCTCCCACACCTGGAAAGGATGCGTGATGAAGCCGCTGCCCTCGCCGCTCTGGCCGACCTCGATGGTGCCTAGGAATCCCTTGGGTCCATCGCCCGACGCCGCCGCCCCGTTGGCTTTGGAAGCGGAAGAACCCCAAACTGAGCCCGTCGATGTGGCACCATCCTTGAGATCGCCGTACTCCCGTATCGTAGCTCGGTACGACCCGGCTGATACACCACTGACGGCCAGATCCACGAGGGTGAGCGTTTTGGACAGTTCCACCATCCTCGCCAATCCCCTTACGCTCCTCTGGGCCTTTTGGGACTCTGCATCCTCGGCGTCATGGAATGATTCCAGGATGCTTACGGCGGCACCTACACAGGCATTCCCTGTGAGTCTTCTCGGAACAGGGACAAAAATTCACGAACCAGCACCGTGGTAGGCGCAGATACAAACGCATGCGACACAAGACGACGGGGACGTGACGAGCACGCAAAAGGAAAGAACTTACTGTTCGATGCACCCGAGCCTCGAAGGATGGCATCCTTCCCCGTAGACTGGATGGTCTTCACAATGGCCGACGGCGCAGCTGCGATTTCCCCGCACGATGTCAGCCCACAAAAAGTGTCCCTGAGCGCGTGCGCCGGTACGACGCAACGCCATGCCGAAGATTATTTTCAATGATTTGCTGGGGAGTGGGGAGCCTTGCGTACCTGTGCCCTCAACGAGGACCAACTGGTCCTTGAGGTTGGCGTCAACCTTTGTGATTCCTTGGAGTTTGTAGAGCGCATCTGAAACGTCCTTGACACAGGCATCGCACCTCATAGGCACGGCGAAAAGAGTCTGTTTCAAGTTTCACGATCAGCATCGCTTCTTTCTAAAAAGGATGAGAACCGCTGTATGCGAAAACACCCGATTTTTCGCTATTTAGGCATTGCAGGCGTTTCGAACTCACCTGAAATGGCTCGGTGATGGACATGGTGTTTGTGCGATGGATGCGACTGGTGGCGGTGTTACTGGTGTAGAAGGAATGGGCGAGAAAGGTGATAGGCAGGATTCCCGCCGCAGTGTACAATATGCGCCGGCTACGAAGCAACTGATATGGCGGGGTTGAATGCCTTGATGTGGTTTCTCGAATAAGTCTCGAGATCCATTTCATCGTGAATCCGTTTCCAGGACCTGCATCTGTTTTACTGCAATTTGTAATCCGGGCAGTGGCACCATTTGCGATGCTTCCCCATAGACGATGCACTATTGGCGGGCTCCTCTCTTCCAGAACAACTGCTTGCTAAACATTTGAGCTTATTAGTGATGAACCCCGCTAAAAGAACATGAGAGCTTCAATGAGATCAGAATGTCGTGGGGTTCCGGCTTCGAACTACCCCTGTCGTTCGGACATCCGAGACGGGCTAGTTGGCACGTGATGTAGATTAGTCAGCCAACTCCAGAATTTTTGGGATGCCAAAGTGAGGCCATCCAAAAAAATGCAAAGCTCATGAACAAGCTCACGACGCGGCGCGCTTGCCTTCAATTGATAGCGAAGCCAGCAGATCCACGACTGTTTCCGGTGTTGTTTTTGTTCTAGAGCGGACAAGAATCCGCGTTACGAGTCACAATGTCTCAAGTCATCGGCCCCGTACGTGTTCCCGAGAGCTTATCTATCTCCCTTTTCATCCTCCTCGAAAGACGAAGGAAGGTTTCCAATATAATCAACTAACTCGCTCAATCCAGACACAACTCGCCTACTCCCGAGTATGGCACCACGTCTCCGCCAAAGCCCTCCACCCAACCCTCTCCACCAAAAACGGCACGACCCCCCCAACCCTCGGCCGCCTCGCAAGCCGCATCGCCGTCCTCCTCATGGGCAAGCACAAGCCCATGTGGGACCCCTCGACCGACTGCGGCGACTACGTAGTCGTGACGGACTGCGCGGCCCTCTACACAACGGGCCGCAAAAAGTGGCAGAAGACGTACTACCGACACAACACGCGACCGGGTTCGCTGCGGTCCGTCACCATGGACGTGCTCATGGAGAAGTACGGCGGCAGCGAGATTCTCCGGAGGGCCGTCAGCGGCATGTTGCCCAAGAATAGGCTGAGGGATAAGAGGTTGGCGAGGTTGAAGGCTTTTGATGGCGCGGCGCATCCGTATAAGGGGAATTTGATTCGGTTTGGGGATAAGGTTGTGGGGACGCCTGGGTGGGAGGAGGTTGCGAAGGCGATTAGGGCCTCAAGTGATGCGAGGATATAGGGGAGGGGTGAATTGATGTAGGGGGTGATAGGGGGTGGTGGTAGGTTACTTTTGGATGGTAAGAGGTTGTTATGTTGTATCATCATGTACAATTAAGCTCTGGTCTAATAGAGTTGGCATTCTCAATTCTCAGGAGCTGTCACTTTGGCACTCGAGTGAAGGGTTTGATTTGGGGCGGAAGGCTGTCCGGATAGTTGCGGATGGGGATATGCAGTGCTTTCCTATCAGGAGAAGAAAACGAGAATTCTTCCAGGCTGACAGTGAGAGTCGAGCAGACGGCAGGCTCTGACGTACGCTCAGCTCCGCTTTTTACGCCCGACTCGACGAGAAGGAGAGCCCAACCGGTGTTTAGACAACCCATTGCTAGGCTATCTAGTTCGCCGTTGGGTTCGTTCTGCGTCTTTTGGTAAATATCAAGTTATGCCGAGTTGTGTGGTATTCATGGACGGGTAGGAGAGGGGGAACGTGCAAGGAGGAGCCTTCTGAATGGGTTGATCCATGGATGAAAGTGTACAGCTTACGCCTTGGTTAGGGGGTCTAGACTCTCTTTTGATCTTATGTCTTATCAAGACTAAGCAAAATACATGGGTAGGCACATGAAGAGAGAGACTCGAAGTATGATTTGATACGTCACGTCGTGATATTGATCCTATCCTACCAAGGACCTAACGGGAACTAAAAAAAGATGCCCCAGTGTGGAATCTTACAAACTCCATTGTCCCCTGAGGACCCCACTTCATGAAAGGGGTCAGAGTTTAGTTTACATTTATCGCGAGACCTCGACCTTGATAAGACCGTTGGGATTTGATTGAGGGGCATACACCTCCGCATCTTTGCCGGTGTTCTTGTAGCCCTTGTGCCAGCTGAGGTCTGCAAGTAACATACGATTAGAAGTGGAACCTCCAATCTCACCGGGAGAAACATGCATGTGAAGGGCGGGGAGGGGGGAGCGTTTGTTTGGGTCTGTCCAAACTTACCAATCTCGAAGTAGTGCTTGTTGGGCAGGGCGAATGTGACGGTCTGGACCTCTGGGACCGCGTCAAGGATCTGCTCGGACATCTTGTACATGGTATTCTGGACGCTGGGGCTATCGTCCTCGGCGAAAGTCTTCATGCAGATAGCCGTAGCATCCTCAAAAGCCTTGTTAAACTTGGGAGCAGCCTCCTCGACGGCCTTAGTATCCGGGAACTTCCAGCTCCAAGTGGCATCGATATCGGTAGAGAGGATCCTGTCATGAGTCTCACCGAGAGTGGTGAACTCGTCGCGGACGAAGCCGTAGAACGCCGACCCCGTGCTCTTGAATACGCTCAGGCCGGAGATGCCGCTGACGAGACTGATGCCGTCCTTCCTGGAGATCCTGCCCTCGACGTCGCGGGTGTTCTGGCCGTCCCTCCAGAACGAGTGGGTATGGGGCTTGCCGTCGATGGTCATGCGGGTCCAGCGGTGGGTGACGATCTTGATGTTGGCTACGTGGATATGGGGGTACTTGTCGAGGAAGTGGGTGCCAAGGTAGCTCGCGTAGAGCTCGGGGGGGTTGACGGGGTGCTCCTTGGCCTTGATGTAGATGGTGTTCTTCATAGAGTCGGTAGCGACGACTACGCTGTTGTCGGCCTCGGTGTAGCTGGTTTCGATGTCTCCTTCCAAAAGACAGCAGACTGTCATCTCGGTCACGGTGTGAATACCAGTGCCTGGGTCCTTGTCGACTTTGCACACGCGGACATTGTCCTTGCCGTAGCGGGCAGCGGAGACTCTAGGCATCTTGGATGTGGAGGTTTGAGTGCGGACAGGAAGGGAAGTCATTAATGGATATAGAAGAGGAGTTTCGTGGATTATAAGAGCACTAGTCTTACTTCGTGCAAGAAATCACAGCACGGGGTATAAGGAGGAGAGGGCAGGAGAGGAGAGTTTGGAATCAGATGTCAGGCAGGCAGAGGTTAGCTACTGTTGGGGATGCCTAAGGAGCACGTTGCCATGGAGCCACGAGGGGAGAAGAAATGGGGAAGCTGCGGATGGAGGTGAAGCAACATCTTGGAGAAGAGACTTGGTGATCTATATATGTTTGGCTTACAGTGATTCACTCCAAGGCCAAATGAATCCGGGACTTGCACAGCTTCAATTGATCTGCATTCTAGCTTCCCCACACACCGGGTTGAATTGTTGTCGAGGATTGGTCCAAAGTGTCTTGAGCTGGTGGAGCGCGGAGGATACGGAGTCGGAGTCCGCCGACTCCCACCTTGGAGGAGAACGTGCTCAATGTAGGGCGACACAGAGCACGGCCGCGGGGCACAAATACGCAGATAACGGCAAGGAGGGGGAAATGATCAATCAGCAGTGGTTTTTCTATTTCTTTTTTTGGTATCAACATCAATCAATGAATTGTCTTGATGCAGGTTGAAAATCAATTGAAGCTTCGATGCTGGGGGTCTATGGAAGATCTGATATTCAGTTGGTTTTGATAGGAGTTATGTAATTTATGTTCTGACTTCGAGTATTATTACGGCCTGGTTCCAGATTTCGAAGTTCGGCGCATCCCTTTGATATCCTAGGATGAGTTCGGCGCCCAGCGAAATAAGCTGCAAAGTAAAGCACGGCTAGGCCGTAGAGATAACGAAGGGAAGGTGCAGTGCAAGGCACTAGCACCAGGGACCAGTCGAGACTAGCCTTGGACTTTGATATCCATCGGTAGGAAGATCCGAAGCAGAGTTAGATTCTCCCGGAGGAATACGGAAACTATTAATGGTCTAGATCTTTCTTCATACGAGAATGGGATAAGCTAGGTAAGTTCGTCCTTCTTGATCGCCCTCGTATCCTTGTTGATTTGCCGTCAATATCTCTGTAAATCTAAAGGTCTAGCTTAGGAGAGTGATGGAATGATTCTGGAACGAGACAGGAGCAGGTTCGGCCAAGCTAGGGAAAGTTAAATGTCATTTGATACTATAATGTTGATTCCCAGCATTAAAGTGATAAATTAATCAGATCAGAATTCAAGCTACTTCGTACCTGAAGCTTGAGCGAGTCCAGAAGCTCCAGAAGCTCCAGAAGCTGAACCCTTCAACATCGAGCTTCAAGGACCAAGACCAAGACTGCAACATCAATGATTTGGTACATTGTAGCGACTTGGAACTTGAGGCCTGTACCTGTGTACTTGCTTGGTTGTCGTTGCGGCTGTCAAATTCACCCATCAATCAAGGATCAATCGCTCAATTGATCACTTATATTGTGGGAACCCCCACTCCATAGCCGACCTGGCCAGTGGTGCTGGGAAGCTGGGAACCAGTAAGATTTCAGGCGCATAGTGCTGAAGCCCAACTGCAAGAGTCCAATGTTCCGTTCATTCCAAGCCTGGCCTGGCCAGCCAGGGCGGATCAACAACTCGAACAGCCCGGATTGAGGTGGGCATTCTCAATCTCACCCCCCGCTACCTACTCTATAGCAGTCTAGGAATTGAATTGAGGCTGTTTACGTAGGACGGAGTATCAGATTAGTTGTGGTGCTTCGCCTCGCCTTGTGCCTCGTGCCTTGTGTCTTCAGCAGCAAATCCCAACGCTGGACTCATATTGATCAACCAATCTGTCCATCACCTTCTAACTCTGCATTATCTGGGTAGGATCTAACGGCACAGAACCCCATCAATCCCTTCCATCCTCGTACATGCCTCGTTATCCCCTAATCTACGACCACTCCTTTTCCTCCTTTTAGTCCGCAGCCTGACATCTGGTCTTCAGAAGCTACCCTACACTCCTCACTCCGAGCCGTAATAGCTCGTACCCAGTGCTTCCGCCTACTTCGTACGCCTCCACCTGCCAGCTGCAACCCCCTGCCTGTGATTTACTTCATACACCATCGATGACCAACTCCATCAAACAACCTCCTATCCACAGCGGACTTTGATTATTGCGACCGAAAGCGACCCGGCGTTCTCGTACTCCCCCAACACCGTCCAGGTTGGTCAATTCGAATTCTCGACTGTGTCCCCAGAGCCCCGGCTACAATAGCTGCGACTCCACCCCACGCCCCCTCTTTGGCCCATCATCGCCACGACGACTGGGCACGAATGCGCTAGCCGAGCGAATGTCGAAGGACTCTTCAAGGGCAACACCGTGTTGGGTGGACTCTAGACCCGGCCGACTACGTTCGCTATGTTGAGCAGCGCCGGAACTCCCACCCAAAAGGCATACCAGCCTCAGCAGCCGTCAGTAGCCAATGCCTCTCGCCCGAGTCTGGAGAGAGATAACAACAATGGTCTCCAACCGCCTGCGCTTCTCAGCGCATCGCGCATCACCACTGCTTCCGGCGTGAGCTTTGCCCCCCGAGCCTCCTCGCTGAATCCGAATACGGCGCCCGGTAGTTTCAGCAGCGACTTCCGCGTTCTCAACCCTACCCAGCGAGCCCCTTCGAGAACCGATACCTATTCGAGGGACAACAAAGTCCCCGACGAAAATGAGACCGTTGTCGAGAAGAACATCGCCGGTTTGAGGGAGGCCCTCAACCGCGAAATGAAGATTAAGGAGGGTAGCGAGAACATGCTCGAGGCCTTGAACAACAAGAAAGCCAAGCAGACCAAGGAACAACGTGCCCGGGTCGAGGCGGAGTTGAATTCCTCCAACCAAAAAATCAAGGAACTTCGCCAGAAGATTTCCGATGCTCAGCAGCGGACGAGGATCCCTCAGCCGACTACACCGACGAGGCAGCGGACAGGCGAGAGTTTCATGAGCAGCAACGGCTTCCGCTCGCCGCATAGTGTGTCCCGCAGTGGTGCCGCCTCGGATCTCGAGGAGGCGACGGAATCACCGACCTTTGCTCTCGCAGAATTATTACAGGCTCTTGAAGCTGAGCGCATGACCCCGGATTACTATGTCAGTAGGGCGAATTCGCTGGTCGATCTTTTTAAGCGGCATCCGACTCTCAAATATGATCTTGTGTGGTCCGTCTTTGGCCTCCGAATACAGGTCATGTTGTTAAGTGATAGCCGGGAAGTAGTTGCGGCAGGATACCGAGTGCTCCGTTATGCCATCTCGGATATATCTTCCTTACGAAAGATCAGGGCCCTTAACACCGACTATCTAGTCGTAACGTGAGTTCTTAAAGTCACATCCACTACGGTCAATCTAATCCTTTGCATTTGCCAATTATATAAATATAGGTCTCTCATTAAAGATAGGAAGGCTGATGTGGAGCGAGAACAAGCTTTAAAGTTTGTGCGAGCATTCCTTGATGTCAAAGATGGCGTCAAGGAAATCTCCCGGGCTGTTGTTAGGGCCATAGCGGCTCTGGCCGAGCATGGTGATGACAGGACGGGCTCGCGGGCGGCGCTTGAGGCCCTGGAACGAGAGGACAGACTTCGTCCGATCTGCATCGAGACACTCGCCGAAGTTCTTGTTCGGGATCCTCCGCTGCTTCTTGCTTCCGGTGGTCTTGCTCCACTCTATGATGCTCTTTCAGAGGGCACATATAAGGCGCCGGAAGGTCTTACAGCTGCGTTTTTATTCCTCCTCGATTCGCCAAACAAGAGAAAGTTCTTGCAGCCCGGCTATAGCATCGAATCTCTGTTTAGCCCCTTCACCGATCAACTCCTCGAAAATGAAGGGCTCCTGAAACAAAACGCCAAAGCAATTGCCGCTGCCTTGAACACTTGGCCTGGTCTTATGGCCTTGTCGATGTACGAGTTTCGTACCGTCAAGTCCTTTGTGGAATGCATGCTCTACCCATCGCTAGCTGTGAAGGAGACAGTTATTGACCTCATCTATTCTCTACTACGGATAAAGTCGCCTGGTTGGGCCCAGTCCTACCTGGCAGGTCGACGGCTGACAACGTATGGCCGTGTGACCAGTCTGAGGTCGACGACAGATAAGATCGCCGTCGCCACAGCAGATGAGGAATCGGGAGAGCAGAATTTTGTCGAGCACTATACCGCCCTTCTCCTCACAGTATTTATCCGATCCAACCTCCTGCCAGTCCTCCTCAAACTCACCCAGTGCAATGACAATCCTACCTTGAAGCGGAAAACAACCCTGCTTTTGGGAGAGGTCCTGAAACTGTCAAGTAAGCTGCTATTGCCCAGCTGGAGTGGCGAGCTGCAGCTCCTACCAGAGCTCTTTGCCGCTGCTACGCAATTCGACAATGAGGATCATTTTAACGCAACCGGAACCGTTTATCAAATTAGCAGTGTTAGCAAAACGCTTTACAGGACCTCTCCCTCCGGATCGGGGGGTGGTGAGCTAACACCGACCAACACGTATGGGGACTCAGTCGATGACCATCCAAAAGCGAACCCATCCGTGATAACAGATGACACGACGTTCCGCCAGCTGCTGATCGACAGTGGCGTGCTTACGAGCTCGAATCACTCGAAATGGAATTGGGATGTAGTGATGAGAATCTTTGAGGGTCCTCTTCAAAATGGCAAGCGCCTCGAAGAAGCTGCCAAAGCATCCAAGTTCCTCAAGCGGATAATCAGTTTCTACCGACCCTTCAAATACAAGTTTTCCGAGCTCAAAAGCACACGGAATACTCAAAAATATGTCCGTGCTGGATGCGCTTTGATGCATTCTTTGACGCAGTCACCCGAGGGCCTGAGGTTCCTCGCTGAGAGCAAGTTGTTGAAGCAAATTGCCGAGTGCCTTGCTCAATGTGATCCGGTATATTTCCCCCCCATTTCTTCGCCCCTGAGAAGTACGGCTAACTTACTAACTTTGCGTCTGTAGGCAACTGGATATCCAACACAGTTCCCAATGTTCTCGAAGGACAGACTTATTGATACGCTCTGCGGGGGATACTTTGCCATGATCGGTGTGCTTAGTGGAGATCCAAAGGGCCTGGCTCTGCTTGACAGGTGGCGGATGTTCAACATGATGTACCACATTGTTGACCTGAAGCAGCGCCCTGATCTCATCAAGCTTATACTCTCCAATCTCGACTACAGCATTAATGGCCACCCTCGAGTACTGTTGTCGAAAGCGCTCACCGGCGGGACTATGGACATTCGAATCCATGCGACGAATGTATTACGGAAATACGCAATCCGACCCCTCTCGTCGCAGGAAGCCGTGGCCGACTCCAAGTGGGCGATCCAACTTCTAGTAACCCAGTTGTACGATCCGGAAATTGAGGTGTGCTCCACTGCCATCAAGATCCTCGAGAAAGCATGCAATAGGAAGACATACCTCGAGTACATCGTCGAGTGCCGCCCGTCCCTTGACCACTTGGGCGAGATCGGTGCGCCCTTGCTCTTACGTTTCCTCTCCACCTCCATAGGTTACAAGTACCTCGATGGTCTGGATTACATCAGTAACGAGATGGACGATTGGTTCTTGGGACGCAACGACTCGTACGTCAGCCTCATCGAGGCCAGTCTTGCTCGGGCATTTATGGACAGTCCCGACGACCACCAGAACCGGATGAGCCTGTTCGACGAAACAGCCGTTGGTGATTTTGCGGATGCCCATGTGCCTCCGCACTTCTACCGCGAATTGACTCGGACGCAGGAGGGTTGTAAGCTCCTGAGCGATAAGGGCCACTTTGAGGAGTTCGCCGCTACCATCCGCGAGCACGGCATGCAATCGGAAGACCCGGAACTCATCACCAAGGTGAAAGGATGCATGTGGGCCGTCGGCAATGTGGGGTCCATGGAGCTCGGTGCTCCGTTCCTCGAATCCAGCGACGTCGTTGAGCAGGTTGTGAAAATCGCCCAGTCGCACGAAGTCATGAGCCTCCGCGGTACCGCCTTCTTCGTTCTCGGTTTGATCTCGAGATCTGTGCATGGTCTAGAGATCCTCTACGAGAACGGGTGGGACGCAAACACAAACTCCATGGGACGCTCCCTGGGATTCTGCCTCCCAGCCGACATTACAAAGTTCTTCTCCCTGACACCCTGGAGGTCGGAGAGAGTCGTTAACATCACCCTCCCCGAGTCGCAAAAAACCGAGCAGGTTGCACCGCCACCGATGCCCACGCGACCCCCGCTAGAGCCCCAGGAGCAGCTGACGGACCACAGCGACGAGGCGGTCAACCAGCGCGTCCTTGACCTCGTCGTGGACCTGAGCAACTCCGTCCTCTTCAAGCGGGCCATGAGCGAGCTGGTCCAGGTCAAGCAGCTGCGTCGTGGCGGGTTCACCTCCGTGCGGCTCTTCAGGCAGATCATGGCGCTTTTGGAGTATAACCATTACCGTCTTCCCATACGGAAAGTGGTCACTGAGCTTTTCCACAAGAGCGTGTTGAGGCGGATTGTTTTCGAGGAGGATGCCAATGATGAGGATGAAGGGGATGACGATGACGATGAGGATGATGGTTATGGTTCTGATTCTGAAGATGATACCCGGACAGAGAGGCAGCGAAGTGTCTCGGATCCAACCGATTTTGAAGGGTGATAGAATCGGGGCCGCGTGGTATTAAGGGGCGGCGGTGGACGCGCTTAAGACTCGAAGAGTAGGATTGAAGACGGCATTTCATGCCAAGAGATGGTAGTAGCGACAGGCTAGGGGATGAATTCTGTACACTACGCAGGCATATTGATGCTATATTACTGCTTCATATGCTCATGATCTTTTCCCCCGTTTTTCTTGAAGTTAGGGTCTTGGAATGGAAGATTTGAACGACATCTGCAGAGCATTAGTCGTTTTCAATACGTTGCTGGCACGTCACACCTTTGGTTTTATTTTCATTTGTTCCCTCTGATGCTTGTTTTCTTGTGCTCGTCTCTCGTTGTACAATAGGGGGCTTGATTCAGGAAAATGGCTTTTCGGTAGCGCTGATACGAGTTTATTTCTTTTGGTCGAGGTTCATCCCATCTATAAATCAAGATCTCAGTTCAATGAGGTAATGCCTGTTCCATGCTATGTTACCAATGGTCAAATAATGCCTCCCAACGCCATTCCAAGTCCCATGTAAAACAGACCCATGTTATATGCGTTCATGCCCTCGTTATGCTCGTGATTCTCTTCCAAGCTTCTCATAACCTGCCCTCATCCACATCCACCATAAAGCTGGGACTCCAATACTCCCACGGTCGCGTCTGCTTGTCCACCCACAGCATACCCTCGCTCATAAGATCCTCAACGGCAGTCTGCGCCCTCGCACGAGGCCACTCCAGATTAACAATCAACATCTCGACCGTAACGTAGCCCAGGAGCTGCGCCGCCTCCAGCACCGAGCTCTGATCGGTATTCAGTTCGCGAGGTATCGACCGAATATACGGCTTGCTCCCCACATGTATAACGCTATACGAAGACCCCAAAGGCTTCAGCGTCTCAACAGCCCTCAACACATCATCCTCCGTAATTTCACTCGACCCCTCACCCCTCGCCCTACTAATCTTCTCCCC
>SJVG01000404.1:0-31781 GCA_034774675.1 Scedosporium minutisporum
ACTCGTTGGTTGGTGCGTGTGTCGGCAAAGCCGCCGTGCCCTTAGGATAAAGGGAGTATAAGTGAGGGGGCGAGGAAGGGGGTGGGGGGCGTGGGGAGAGGGCAGGCCGCGGGCTAGCATTTCAACCGGAGGGGGGAAGAGAAGAGGGGGAGGGGGTTTGGGGCAGATGACAGCTGGGGAGAAGAGACCCTCCGCGCCAGGCTCAGGGGTTGCAGGGCAGGCCCGGTGTAAGCAGCACAAGCCAGGAACCTGGATAGATTTCGCGAAATCGTGCGTTCGGATGGACAGGCGCGAATCCCCAGGGTTGAGACGGCGAGCACGCACGTCAGGGTCCCGTTCGTTCGAGCGCAGAAATGAGGCAGTGCTCACTAGGCAAGAATCTACGTAACATTCAATTGTAAGTATGACCAGTCCAGCAATCATAATAAAATAACGAGGCCCGGCGTCTGGGGGCATCCAGAAACACTTGATTTCCGGGTGAGATCAGAATGCAGGCTAGCGTCAATTGACCTGACTTGGTAAGGTGAGCGACCCATCGTCGCCCCGCTCTCCAGACTCCCCATGACCAAGTTCGCGAGTGCGAGCGCGCCAGTCAGAACCCGATGTACGATGTAAGATGATGGGTGAAAGTGAATGGTGTTGGTGTGCA
Organism: Scedosporium minutisporum; assembly: GCA_034774675.1. Taxonomy (NCBI): domain Eukaryota; kingdom Fungi; phylum Ascomycota; class Sordariomycetes; order Microascales; family Microascaceae; genus Scedosporium; species Scedosporium minutisporum. The sequence continues at coordinate 650 of SJVG01000404.1, forward strand.
ATTAGAAGAACGAATAACTGGGAGGGGAAGGGTGCGGAGGAAGCTGAAATATCCAGGCTCTGACGCGACCAGATCTTGGATATCGATGTTACGCAACCCCAATAAATGACCAAGGAGAGAGCAAAAAACTTCAAGATGGTCGAAGATGAAACTTACATGTCGTCTTGGTCGAATTGCCTCGGGGCTAATAATAACGAGGGCTCGGTTTTGTTTCCCACACCTCTTATTGAAGGGGGACCTTGCTGATCCTTGGCAATAAGCAATGATAGGCTGGAACTTCGGTAATGCAACACAACGCAATGTGAAGGATGATGCTTCTTTGGGGTTTGCGGACCCTCGTTGTACAGCAGCAATAGAGGTGTGCTCGATTGATGATACACAAGGCGGTACGAAGTAAGGAAGAGTAAGATCTCGTCGCAGGAACGCTCGCCGACGACCAAAGATGAGGGATCTCACTGAAATGGTAGCCGCTGGTCTAACAAGAGAAATGCTAGATCACAATCGATTCGACGATCGTCTCATCCAATTAGGTGGCTAATTTCTATGCCGTCTTGGACTCCTGTAAGAAGAGAAAGTCGATGTCGTAGATGGTCCAATGCGTGTCCAAGCCTGCTTAGCTTTTTAGTCGTCTTTGGATATGTTCGGCCAATAATCGTTTTCAGCCGGGTGCTCCTTCTCGTAATCTCACGTGGCGAATAGTTGATGTTCGATGCGAGGGTGTCACGAGTGGGAGGGAAGGATCGATGGTTGTGGTCGTTCTTGTCTTTCCGGGCGATGGTGATGGAGTGCAGCTTCCGCGACAGTTGACTGGAGTGGGTTTGTTGTATGTAATCGGCCGAGGTGAGCGGGGACCTTGTGAATGTTGACGTCTTGTTCTCAAGATCTCAAGACTTCTCAAGATGCGATATGCAATACGCAATACGGGGACTGGAGAAGAGCAGGAACGCCCGAGGTTCATAAAGGAAGGAAAGGCCCCGGATTTTTAACCTTGTGACGGCTTTGATTCAACCAGGGTACGGGAATGGGTGAGTGCGAGAGTGTGTGTGACATCCACTAACATGCTTCCATCCGCCATCATACGTGCATCTCATCTCCATGCAAGCTTTGTTCTGGGCTGAGGTGTGGATGTATTTAGATCCAGTCTAGCTCATGGGGTCGCGGTCGAGGTGCGCTGAAAACCCAAGGGGTGTTTCGATTGAAGACGCTTTGGGGGGGTGGTTCTGAGACTTGACCATACGTGAGTGGGTAGGGAGAGACAGCATTTCCTGATATAGCATATACTTCGTACAATGAGAGCTTAATCCTCCAAAAGACAACGAATGATACTTCGTACTTTGGAGCGTTCTTCTCACAAGCAGGCTCTCTTGCAAATCGCGGACCGCCGCCTCGCCGCTGGGCGGGCCATGCATGAGATCTGAGCTCTGTAAGTAGCTCAAAGTCGGAGCTAGGAACTATCAGAATGTGGAGCACGCTCGTACTTCGTACCAAGAGTACATAGGATAGAGGCGGTGCAGACTTGGGGACTTGGTGGGATACCCTGCTCTCTCGTGTTTCTAGCGTGAAAGGCATGAGTTTCTAGCCAGACTCTAATGACCTAATATTAGCGAGAAGCGTCAACTACTCGCACAAGTGAGGTGAACTCATGCAAATGCCTGCGTAGTGAACTAAGGGCAATTTGTGGCGTTCCATCTCGGGGAGTAACGAGCTGGAAATGGCCAGAGCGTGAACATGGGGGCTGGAATGGATGGCCAAATAGAGTGGGTACCAAGTAAAAGCTTAGTGCGCCTGGGCTTGGATAGTGAGTGCCAGGCAGTCCGGTGCATGCTAATTACTCTGCCAAAGTACACACGGGCGACGTGATAGTGTGTTTTTCATCCCACCAAGAACGTTAAAGCACCTGAGATTGAAGACGACCCTGGAGGAACTAGGCCGGGATCGAGAAAGTTAAACTAGTTTACCTTGCAATTGTCGAATCGTTCCGTTGTCGAGAGAGGGGTGGCGGTATGTGACAACAGGCCGGGTCGACGTCCTTTTCAGATTCATCGAGCACGCACTCGAGGTCTTTAACCAGCTGGCAAGCGCGCTAGGCTAATCCGCACATCGGAAGAAGGACAGTGTCTCGGTATGGCTTGTCAATATTCAATGCTACCAGCTTTTGGTGGAGGCCGGCCGGATTTCTCTTGTACGAAGTACTTCAGAGTCGGCAATCTCCTACCCACAAGAGCCACTCTGGAGAAATGGCCAGCTGGACTAACACGGTGTACTCCTTTCCTCCTTAGCTCTTCTTCGGCGGGAGGCGACGCGGATTGAAGGCGAAAGATCAATTTGATGTTAGTTTGTCAGCTCTCTACTTACATTGCATACAAAACTTCCATGGAAAGAGAACGAAGGAGTGTGGCCAAGTCTCACTTCTGAACCTCAACCATGTTACGCCACGCCAACCCCAATGCATATACCAGCCTGGCTGGCCATGCTCGCTCGCAGTTTAAGAAAACTGCTGGCAGCCAAGGTGGGTATTAGGGCTTAGCCAGTCTAGGAAGGACCTCAGTGTCTCGTACATCCCGCGCTATGCTCTGAGGAGGTTTCTGAGGTTAGTGTAGAGGCTGTCTGCGGTAAAGAATCAGTCTATTGCACCAGGCTACGTTTTTCGCAATGCGGCGAAGGCACCTAGTAACTGATACGTCGCATTCTTTGTCCTTGTGTGGTGTAGTGTGGTGCAGTTAACTTCGTACTATGGGATGCAAATGAAGTAAGTCGCTGAGCCTTTAATCTTAGTGAGGGACTTGACGGGAGGCAGACAGAGCGCAACCCCACTATGGATTATACTTCCAGTACCTTGCCCTTGGCATGCAATTATTCGCCAGGAGCGGCAAGCGATCTGTGCCAACCCTGCGTTCAGCCTGACAGGACTGGCTCGCAGTCTGCGGAGGATTCCGCGAGATAAATCTGCGAGAAACTGCTGTCATTGAGTTTGGATTCAAGCAAACTAACTCTGTATCCTATCCAGAGCATATGAAGAAACGCCCAAATAATGAGCGATAAAAACAAGAGGCGTCGCCACGCGGCACCTTCCACGCCCTTTCCGTCGGTGGCCGAAGCGAGGGAAGGTTAGTTTACTTTGGTATAAGCAGAGTCGTTCAGCATGCTCTGCTGAGGGGAGTGGATTCCTGCAATCCACATATTCCAATCATCCTTTGCAGATCACGACGTAGGTGGGCTCGCAGCATATTTCGCCTTTTGCCCAACATTGATAGTTTGTATCGGGCCTCTAACAATGAAAAGATGAACCCCACTAGATCATATGACCTCATATTAAGACAGTCTGGGTCAACAGAATCGACCTATGTCGAGGCAGAAGCAGAATTTAAACTACAATCTTCAGCTTCACACTTTTTCTTGTGGCTTCGGTAGTGTTGCTCGGCCCCGGATGGACATGGAAGAGGGGAGATTAGAAAACAGAATGCCACAAACGCCGGCCGGGCCTGGCTCAAGATGAAAAGGGACGAGCACCGAAATCCGGTTATGGCTAGCTTCGCGGGACCCTTCAATCATCATCGGAAAGCGGAGGAGAGCCTACGAAGTATGTCGAGCTTGGCTTGCGACGCCAGATGTAAATTGCTATTGGTACGATAACAACACTGTGCAGTCTGGCGAATGTCTGGCATCCAAAGAGGGAATGGAAACCTGTACGAAGTATGCTGGTTCATGCTTTCCAAAGCTTTTGCTGGATGAAATCCTCCGGTCGACAGAGTGGGAGCATAATGGGCAAATAATATACGACGCTAATGTGAAGTTCAGCTCCCATGAGCCGGAAACTAGGTACATGTGTGTACCTCTTCGTGCCTTAGCTGCCCCAGAATAGATAAGCGTGGTGGCGCCTGCCCCACTACGAAGGACATAGACGGCGCTAACAATTGAAGCTTTCAAATTGTTAGTCTCAAAATTCTCGATGTACCATTGTACACTACGAAGTGGGAAGTACCTCGGTACTCTCAGCTGGGGTTGGAAGGGCCTCTCTGCGCTGGCGGCCCACTCATTGGTGCGTGCCCCCTCATTGGTGCGTGCCCCAGCCCTGTGCCAGATCAAGAAAGAGCACGTCCAGCGAAGCTCCCCTCCAATCTCAATTCGCGACAAGGAGGACCCCTCATGCAAGTTGGTCCATGTTGGAATGTGGGATGATGTGACTGGATAATATCCCGCCTTTCGTCGCGGATGTATGAAGTAGTGTATTTTTTACGCCTCTTCCTTGACTCAAAAAGAAGAAAAAACGATTTCAATCCCTGTACGATGACGCAACACGGCCCTTGTTTGACTTCCTCCAGGAACGCGGCTTGGACGGAGGCTGTCATTCCCCTCCTCCTACGCGAGCATTGGACGTTGCGATATTAAACCCCAGGGATCTTGACGGGTCCATCCACCAACCAGGGGGACCAGTTTCAGGTATTGAGTGTTTTGTCCGTGTTCCAGCCGCGCTCCAAGCAATTGGATTTCCGAGTCCAATGTTGAACACGGACGATTCGACGGCGGCGGCGGCGGCGGCGGAACGACCGCATTCCTAAAGTGAAAGCTAAAGGACACCCAGAGTCGCGTGCCATGCATTTTCAGCTTCATAGCACCCCACTCAGCCGACTGGGCGAGAACCCCTCCTCACTCAGGTCTTTGGTCTGCTCTTTAGCACTCCTCGCGTTGTTGGGGCAGTTCCGGTGACTGTTCAGTGTTGGGCAGCCACATTGCGGCAGTCACCAGCCACCAGGTGCCAGTTATTCGAGTCATTGGAAACCCCGTTGTGCAATCCAAAGTCATCGTCGATCCCGCTGGGACAAGATCGACATCAGGGTCCGCCTATTCATCATCTGGGCCGTACCGGACTCAAGCTGCTGGGACCTGATCTTGGGTCCTAAGCCAGATGGCGTTATGGATCTGGCAACTTGATGACAAAATTGTTCTACATCTGACCAGACTAGTTTGAGGTATCTCGTCTCGATCCTCCCTCTGTTCTCCTCTTTTTAGTACGATCGTCACTCTAGCGCCGGCCGATATGAAGATTCCAAGAGTGTTTTTTTTTTTTCCTTTCTGGTAAACTAGTTTCCGCTATACAACTCCGGAATAGTACCGTCCTCCTACTACGCCCAAGCCCGCGGAATCTTTCCTCCTAGTGTTTGCCAGATTCCTCTTTCCGTTCTTCCCCCTCCCCCTCCGGTTTTTTTCTTCTTCCTCCCTTCGGAAGAGGGTGGCGGGGGCCATAACTACATACGTCAATCTCTTCATTTCCAGACCCGATCTTGGTGGATTGCGTTTGTTCATATCCTGCCGTCTCCGTCCGATGTGTGCACTCTTAGTTTATTTTCCTGCCTGGGTGGGGTGGGAAGTAATTCATGCACACCCCTTCCCGGATTTCCGGTAACGAATCAGAGCGCCCAGGACGAAGCTCTCAAGGATCAACGCCTGAACCGAAACGAACAGTGTCCTCTCATTCACAGTTTAAAGATGAACTGGATTAATAGCCTAGGGATGGCAAATCCAACAAAATCCTATCAAAACCTACGTAGGGCAGATCGGCCAGCATAATACGCACACCCCATCTTCGGATAATTTTGCGACATGATTAAGACGCAGACGCCTGCCTGGTCCTGTCCTGCATCCGACCAAGACCTTGCAGCGACCAGCTGTTGTGTTGAGCTCGACTACGTCGTAGCTCAGCAGAGCTGGACCGACCCGCAATTGATCAATTGATGTTTGGTAGCTGATGAGGGGCGGTTCCAGTGGGGAGCACCGCAGCGTGGTGCGCTGCCAGGCACATACATCATGTGTCCGCCGGAAGGGATGCGATTCGCTCTTTGATGGAATTTCTCATCTCCCATGCGACAGGTCAACACGCCAGGCCGATTGAATAGAGATTCTGGGCTAGTTACATCGGTTGATCAACCGATCAATTGGTGCGTCTCGTGCGACCGCCTAGGCATGGGAGATGGAGCGTTGATTGATAACCTTCTATGACGTTCTTCGGAAGATATCAAAGTGGACATGCCAACATGGGTAGGCTCTTGAGCTTTGCTTTTTTTCTCCCTTCCTGGTTGCTACTGGCACAATTTTCAAACTTTTCAAACTTATTTTTCTTTCTTTTTCAGCTGACGAGAAAATCCTTCACCTCAAGCCACAGCGGCCGGCATGCCAGAGCCTCGTTGGCCTCCTCATATGACTCGGTCTATGACTCCGTCCCATCATATAAACTTACGTTTCCATTTTCGGGAAAATAATCGCTCACCTTCCCGCTCACTCTCGCCGACCCTCGCCCGACTGTGAAAGGGCGCGAGGAAGTGGTGAGTCTTTGGATATCCTAAATAGGTAGGTGATATTGTGGTTGACCGAGCGGTGTCCAAGTTGAAGTGACACCGCACCTTTCTCCTGCATTCATACATAAATATCCTTGACACGGAGGATGGCGATACACTAATGTGGGTGGTTAGGTTACATCAAATGCTAGATTCCCATCAACTCAGCCTTACCGAATCTCCCTGTGGCGATACCGATCCTGTTCGCCTCCAGTATTGTTGTACCTGAGCCGTCGGTCCTTCATCCGATGACATCCCATGACGTTCTCTCTCCTTTTCTGTGTCCCGTTGCCACGACTATTGAACTTTTTTATTTTATTTTATTTTTTCTTCTTTTTTTTTTTTTCCTTTTTATTTTATTTTTATTTTTTTATTTCCCTTTCCCCCCTCTCTTTTGCCTTTTTTTTGGCCTTTTTTTTTACCCTAGTTGAAGATCCGCGGTGGACGGCGCCCGCCGAAGCCGGCAGGACGCTACGCCACGGCGATTCCTAATGAGACCGGCGAACCCGTCTACCCCCACCCCTTCCGCTTCCCTTCTCTTCCGGTCAACGAGCAAGCGCCCTGCATCCTGCACCTCCTCAGCACGCTCAAAGGATCGGATCTCCCGATCGTGCAGAGGAATGAGAGTAAAATACAAGGGTTGAAACAGGCTTCCAGGGGAACTTCGCTAAGATGGGATTACCGAAGAAGCTCAACTTCAATCCAAGTCCAATGCGTCTTTTTGCGTCTCTGTAGAACATGCGGTGGACATCAAAGCGCTTAACAGGTGTTATGGATGCCGGGCCGTCGCATCCAACGCCCTCCAACCGACGCCCCCGATCTTTGTAGCCAGCCACATGCGCCTACACTACATTAGGATGAGACGAGAGTCAAGATGCGAGAATGAGAATTACGCGCGTCAGATCGACTGCATTTACATCGAGCGACGTGACCGTCCCGTTCATCCAACCATCATGGATCTGACACACACACACTCTCTCTCTTACTCACAACCATCACACCCACACCCACACATTTTCATCCTCTCTTTTTCTTCACTTGACGCTGTAGAACGTAGAACCTGCATTTGTCCTCCCCATCCATCTCAACCTTTTTCTGCCCCACCAGTATTACTGCATACACTACGTAACTACAAAATGCATCGGGACAAGGAAAAAAATTTTTGGAGGCGATCGTGGTCGAGGCTATTTCGGATCTAATGTGTCCATCTCAAAACGGAAAATTCAGCTTCCAATAGTTGACGTCCGCTCGTATATACGCCGAGTTTTCTCTTTCTTCACTTTTCTCTTCTTTCCCCGTCCCCACAAGAATTCTCGGCTTTCGATCTACCACCCTTGATCCGATTTACGATCTCGATGCTACCTAGTGTCGTAGTGCTAGGATATCCCACGGGCCAGGCAGGCCCATGTTGATCTTCTTCCACACCCAGGCAGCCACCGAGATGACATCCACAATTCCATATACAGAACCGCAAAAAAAGGAAAAAAGACTCCCAGAATTTCAAATATCCGTTGCCAAGGCCCTAAGAAATCAGGATCGCAGATTTCAAATCCACTTTTACGTGTACGAACTTACGAAGCGAGATCAGGACAGATCGACGCTAGATCTCATGGAAGCGATCCGCAGCCGAGTTCTGCATCATCGGTCTCTTTTTCCACTTTACGCGACTCCCCGGGAAGAAAAATCCTCAAACGCATCACCCAAGCCACACAAACGTATTCTACATCCATAGATTCCGAAGAATCACAGACCATCGTACCCCCCAGGAACACTCCTCTTCCCTGACACCTCCCATTTTTTATACTTCGTAACATTGTGCGTCTAAATAGGCAATTGCAGGGAATACCCCTCTACTAGTATCCAACCAAGCCTCTCACTTCGTAAACTGCTTCGCAGATGCCCAGTAATACCGACGCCATCTACCTCGGTACTTCGTACATTCTTTGCACTGATAGGACAGCCCTCTCCAGTACCATTGATCGTAAACCTGCCGCTTTTGGGCGGTGAATTGTCCCTCTTTTGGTGTGGCTTGCGAGGCTACGGGGTGGATACGAAGCACGAGAAAGAACCAAGACTGGAGGTAAATCTCCGAGGGGCCTTGGAAAGAATATCCTTTCTTCACCGACATTGTCGTCATTAACCCATACGTGACCATCGCCGAGTAGACAAGAAGCTAAAAAAGCACACTCGTATGAAAAAAGACGTTTTAGTCCAATGTCCTCCTCGCTTCAGCCTGCAGAGAGGGGCTGCCTAGATGCCGAGGGGCGCTCTGACCCCGCCAGAGGCTGGCGGATGCCCCATGTCCAGCCAGCCTCGTGGTGACGTTTCTTACGACCTTTGGGGACTCTGGGGTAACATGGCGTTGCAGGATGATGCTTCTTGGCTCAGTCCCAATTTGCTCGGGCATGTCTACGATATTGTCATCTTTTTTTCCACTTTCGAGCTACTGTGGGGAATGAGACCTCGCAACAGACAGACGGATTACAACGGCGAAGGATGCTAGCTATGCAGAAAAAGCCCACTCGATCCTACTTCGTGGAGAGGGGGGAACATCGTTATCTGTCTCATGACCATTCAAGGCCGGCCGCATGAAAGCGGTGGCGGCGCAGAACATGACTGACCGAAATTGACCAGCCTGGGGAAGATTGAAAACTATTAGAGCATAACACCATAAACTCCTATCCTTGAAACAGAAAGATCCCTGGACTCCTTGTCAAAATGAAGACACAAAGAAATGCATAAAACAACGACGCTTCGCGTAAACCACCGGGTCCCTCGCAGCCGGACTCCACTACCTGTGTATGCATTGTGTATGGTACATCTCGAGAGGATTGCGGGGAAAAGGGATGGGAAAGAAATGATGAAAACGTGAAAAGGTATATAGACAAAGAAAAAAGAAAAAAGAAAACTGTCCCGTTGACTCCTGCAGATTCATGGCAAGTATGGACTCCGTTGACGGCTCAGGTACGGTCTTAACCGACTATCAGTTTCTGGGTCCCATTAGTTTCCTGTTCATGTAGCAACGACATCCATGGCGTCGCTGCCTGGACCGGCCATGTCAACAACATCCTTGTCTTCCTCCATCATCTCGATGAGGCTATCGAGATTCGAGTCAAGTGTCTCGGCGTCGGCTGGATCGAGGCACTTCTTCAGAAGGCGCCGGTACTGCTCAATCTTCTCCCCAGTGCCCACCATGCCCAGCGCTTCGACGTAGTCTGACTCCGACTGTCGTAGGTCCTTGAGGAGTGTCGAAAGGTCACGCGCTAGTCCGAGCTTCACCTCGTAAGGTTCATCGGCTACGTCCCCGTTAGTCATGCTTATCTCTTGGTCGACTGCTGCCTGCACTTGGAGGCGGTTCTGGTGAGATATGAGACTGAGGACATCGTACTTGGCACGGTTAGCCTCTGCAGATATCCGATTGGCCACGTCTTCCGCTTCAAGCTGAGCCTCTAGCTCGGCTATCTCTTGGGTCACAACGCTGAGCTCCATTTGATTGTTTGCGAGAATCTGCCGCGCTTCCTTCTCCGCAGTATCCTTCTCGGCCCACTCCTCGTCAAAGCTCTGTGCTAAATCTTGTATCTTGTCGAAAATCAGGGGTGATATGCGAGAGTGCACAGTATTCGCTGCCTCGGATGAGTACAATGCGCCGGTCTTCTTAGCACCGAGCCTATCTCCTCCGATGGCGTCTCTAAACGAGGCATGACGTTGAGATTCGGGACCAAACGGCGATGAGGATCGCTGAGGCGCTCTCTCCTTGGATTTCGTGTTAAGCTCCATGATGAGTTCCTCCGCCCGGATACCCTCATTATTGGGGATATCTGTTGAGGCATTGCGACCGATTAAGGATCGAATGCACTTGCGAGCGTTTCGCCTCGCTGCCAAGTGAATGGCTGTGTTACCGTCGTTATCTCGCGCGTCGATAAGTTGCTGAACAAAGGCGGGATCGTGTGTTTCCATGAGCCTATTTAGAATGTGATCGAGGTAGTAGCGGGAACATGACTGTCCGGTGATGCGCTCATTCCTGGTAGTAGCCGCGTGATGAATCACTGTACAGCCTAGGTTGTCCCTCTCATCGATAGTATCGAAGAGCTCCTTCATGACCAAAGGGAAAGTGTCCTTCTCGTAGCAGTTTGTAAAGTTAACGGCCCTCATGAATGGAGTCTCGCCACGAATGTTCTTGACCGTAAAGCTCGCGCCAAATCGTCTTAGCTGCCTGATAACATCCACATCGCCCATAGCGGAGGCCCAATGGAGGGCTGTGTGACCGTCGGTATCAATTGGCCAGTTTGGCTGGAAATTCGCAGGCGGCTCAGGTCGGTTCTCAGGCCTAGCCTTCTCGTCCTTACACAGTAAGAAGTAGTCCAGGAGCTCATCGCCATACACCGAGTGGAGCTGCTCAATTGCGTCGTGCAGGTCTTCCCGCTTCCTTTTGCGGTGGCCGGTGGATGGGCCCATATCAAATCGGTCGTCTTCGCCCATGTATGAGGCGGATGCTACAGTAATGTTGTCAGGGGTGTCATCACCACCCACTTCGTTCTCGTAGTCCACTTGGGGAGGTGCAGCTATAAAAATTGTTAGAGATCTCGAACAGGAATGAATTCAGGGATATCGGAAACGCACTCCACTTGGGAACCGCTGGCTTTTTTGGTTGTTTGGGTTTGCTCGTGTGCCGTGGTGCTGGAGGGGGACTCTCGCCGCCAGCTTGATATTCAAAAATGGGCTTCAAACGCTCGTAGACATTGTTTCTGTGGGCCAGTGCCTCTCCTTGCTCCAAGGGAATCCAGGTGCCTAGGACGAACTGATCAGCTTTGGTCTTCAATATGTCAAGTCGACAAAACCCCAGCGAGACCAACCCTGATATTTTCCATATCCACCCTGGATCTTCTCATGGACATCCTTCTGGACCTCTCTCTCTAAAATTCGAGTCCTTGAAGGCTGCATGGCAGGCAGTCAGCGGAGCTGTTAAGCGTATCGGAAAGGGGCGGCAGGGATATTGATATACCTTGTCGAAACCTGCTGCTTTTAGGATATGAGTGGCATTGATCCAATTATCATGCCGCCTTCTCATCACACTCTCCTTCATATCGGCCCCGAAGACGAATTCGTAAACGGGGATCTATTGGAGAAGCAATGATCAGCAATGTCGACTCCTTCACGAGGAAAAAGCGGGGGATGGAGAGATGGGAGGGAGACCTACGCCACTATACGTCGCACCGTAAACGCCGGGACCTACTGCCGTCTTCACCATCTTGGAGATATCGTATACAGGTCCGCGGATTAGAATTGATGTCAGATATTGTCGTTTCCGACAGTGGTTGGGACTAAGCAGCCTTGTCTTCAGCCTAGCCTGGTGTGATGGGGGGGTTTGGCTGGGAGATTGGATGTGTGCAAAGAAATCATGAGGAGGGTTACGCGAGGCAGACGCGCTGAACGCGATGGAGTGAAATCCCATTAATTTTACCCAAGTGGGGAAAGCGCCGAAATCACGTGGAAATGGCTTGAACACGGGCCTCAGTGCTTACACAGTGTCAAGTCTCATTCATCAAGTCAAATTCACACGATACTCAGATTTAATAATCCCCAATTCGTCCATCGCGGCATCTCGGCATCTCGGGGTAGAGGCTATCGATGGAGAGAGGTATGAAGCATGAAGCATGATGACGAGGATTCCTCCTGATTTGATTAGATGTAAGCACTTGCTAACTCGGATGACATCCAATGGCACTCTGACAGGACATAATTCGATAAGAACGCATCAATTGATCCAGGGTGGTCCAAAACTATACTTCATAGACTTGGGGAAGGATCGGATATTATCATCTCAAATTGAAGGGATCATCAGGAACGAATGGTCCTGCCTTCGAGTTCTCCTTCGTAGCTCCCCAATCTTTCATGGGTCTTGGCATATGGAGGTATACCGAAGATACAACCAACAACCAAGTCCATCCCAGCTCGGCTTCAGTTGCCTTGCCAAGTTGAGCTCTCATATCATATCTCACATCACTACTCCCCATGTAACTGGGTGGTCGCACGTGGTTTCCTTTTTCCCTCTGCTCGATGTAACTACTTCGTAGAAGAATTCCCGAGCGAGATTCTATGTTTTCTCTCTCAAGAGATCGCAGTGTATCACTTTGTCTCCGAAGTCCAAACCTAGGATCGTCTTTGTTTATTTACCAGTACCTGCACACCCCTACTCACCGGAACCCGCCGTCTGAGATCGTCCGTAGCCCGCAAATTTCGCCATTTTAATGTTGCACCCCCCCTATAAGGCTAGGATTGGATCGTCTCTATCGTCTCTGTTGAGCTAGAGATCCAGGGAACGAAAAGGACAAAAAATATTCCTATAAATCCAAACCGACGCCTCCGACGTTCTTCAAATCGAGCACACTAAGTGTAGCCTCGCTCGTTGCCCTACAGGGCAGCACGGTATTATTAATCCACTCCAGCGGTTCCATCGTCGCGGTTGTGCTCCACAATGACTTCGGCCCCCCCCAAACGCGTTGCAATTATCGGCGCCGGTAAGCTAAGCCTGTTGTAAATCCCATTCCGTAGACTACCAATGCCATTCTCACGCTGACCTGTTCGCACAATTTTCAGGCCTCACTGGGCTCGTGGCCATCAAGGAATGTTTGTCCGAAGGTCTTTCAGTCCAATGTTTTGAGAAATCAAACCACATCGGCGGCCAATGGGCCTACACTGCAGACACGCCCGAGGATGTCCACTCATCCATGTATCACGGTTGCATCCTCAATTCAGCCCGTGACACGTCGAGCTTCAGCGATTTCCCTCTAGACCCAGCACGATACCCAGACTACTTCAGCCATACCCTGCAACTGAGGTACCTGAAGGAGTATGCCACCCACTTTGGCGTCGAGAAATACATCCGGTTCAACACGAACGTGCTGGACTGCGCACCCACACCCGAACGTGGATGGACTCTAAAGGTGCAAGAGGACGGGCAGCCCGAGGAGCAGCACCAGTTTGACGCGCTCGTGTGTGCATCGGGCCTGTTGTCGAAGCCGGTCACTCCAGACTTTGCCGGTCGTGACAGCTTCAAGGGTGAGTTCCTACATAGCCACTACTACAGGACGCCAGGTCCATTCGAGGGCAAGCGGGTAGCCATTATTGGACTCGGGAGCTCTGCCGTGGATATTGCCTGTGAGGTTGGGCCACAGGCGAAGGAGTTGCACCTCATCACGCGACGTGGGGGGTGGATTCTCCCACGCTATGTCCTCGGAAAGCCTCTTGAGGCTTGGGATGGTATGTCTCACCAATTACTTGCCTTGACCTTTTATCTCCGATGTATGCTACATTCAACAAGCTAACATATATCAGACCGCGCTACGCAGGTTTGGCTTCCTCATAAGATTAGTGAATGGCTTCAGACGAAGCTTCTCGACATTGTTGGAGGTAAACACCCCAAAGAACTCCGGTGCGACCACGGTCTCCTCGCACAGAACCCTGTGATTCGAGGCGACTTCATCGAAAAGGTTCGCACAGGCATCGTCAAGATCCAACGGGCTAGTGTGGAGGCCGTGACCGAGACCGGCATCTCGCTTTCCACGGGTACTCAGCTTGATGTCGATGTCATCATCTGCGCCACGGGCTACAATCTCACCGAACTTCCCTACCTGCCCAAGGATGCTGTCGCCAGCCGGGAGCTTCCCGCGCCGCACCTCGATCTCTACAAATGCTTCGTATCGCCATACTATGACAACCTCTATGTTCTCGGACGCGTCGAAGTCTTCGGCCCGGTCGGCCCGGCGTCTGAGGCACAAGCTCGTGTGATGGCGGCGATGGTATCTGGGAAGCTCTCGAAGCCAAGCCACGAGGAGATGATGAAATCCATCCGGAAGCGCAGGGACAAGCAATCTCACCTCATCAACACTCCGCGTCATTTCCTCACCGTCCATTCGGTTGAGTACGCCGACGAGGTATTGGGGCCCCTGGGATGTGCCCCGTCTGTGGGCAAGCTTCTTGGGCGAATGTTCCGGGGCAATCCCATCCGTGCCTTGAGTGTCTTCAAGGCCGTCTACTTTGGCATCTCGAGTAGCGGTCAGTGGAGGCTGTTGGGTTACGGAAACAACGAGAAGCTTGCCGAGGCCACCGTGCTGAGGATCGCCCACGGCAAGGAAGAGTTGTCCAAGGTGGAAAAGGAGATACTCGGCATTACTACCACACCATAGCCTGGTCACTCACTAGCACTTAGTTGAGAACGTACATGTAACATATTCGCCCATCAATTGAGTTAATTTATCAATTTATTCGTAGTGCGTAAGCCACTGGATCACTCCAAGAGTGCTTGCGAACATGGCGAACTTGAACTGTACACACCGATGCCTGATTAATATCATGGAGAGTTTGTGGAAAAGAAGCAGTCTCTTCTTCTCTTCTCCAGTGATAATTGGATGTTTAACATGAACAATGGTATCATTGGTTGGTCAGTCCGATCGCTTTTTCGTTTCCCATCAACAGATGCCGATTAATTTGACTGTTGTACTAGAAATCGAAGTGTGTGTAGAGTGTGCAAGGAATTAGGAAAGAGAAACAAACCTCACTCGATGTGCCATCTCCTCCTTGGCTGGCCTCTTCTTTCCTCCCTGGTCCTTGAGCATTGCTCGATCCTTTCAATCAACTCGTCCTTTTTCGCCGATACCTCGTTAGTTATCTCATGCTTGATTCCTTTCATCTCTTGGATATTGGTCGCGAAATCTTACCGACCAGCATCTGTGTTTGCTGCCGGCTCGCCGCCGCAATATCTGGGGCCGTTGCTCTTCCCAGCGTCTCAGCTTATCAGTGTTTCTCTGGGTATAATCAGTGTTAATCAACATGACGGAATCACCGTCCTCCCTCGGTTCTTCTATATCAACGGCTTCTTTTGGAGTAGCTAGCTGAAGGCCTGCGTCAGGTTGCATGCTTTTTCCCTTATTGGGTTCAGAAGACCAAAGTTTCTCTGGATGTGATCAGTATTGATCGGTATGTCGGATTCATCATCCATCTTAGGTACTTCTCCGTCGATCGAGGCGTAGGAGAAATAGGCTAAGGAAAACACAAGAGTGCGGATTGCCTGTACCCGGCCCGACTCGGTAGAGGAGACCGACAGACAGTGAGGGCGATGCCGGGACAAGGTTTGTTGCAATTTTTTTCGCATCAAGACGCAGCTAGGGCAGCTTTCGGACGCGAGACGAGCAGCTCATGAGGTGGCTGCTACCATTCTCTTTCTGGAAGAGAAGCCAGAGTTCATCGACGGCAAATTTGAGCTTGAAAGCAATAAGGACCTCGATATCGTCGGCGAGCCGAGCCCTATCCAGGCTATTGGAGGAAACGGGCTCGCCCCCAATATCGGAGCCCCAGGGCTCAGCCTGGTCCCCGGGTCGAGGAGTGGGAGCACTGCTTCTTCTCGAAACTGGACATACTTCGTATGAGTGCGAGAGATCCATTGCTGGCGAATTTGGGGGTAACTCTATCATCACCTTGCATTGGCACCCTGATGGCACTGACGCGACGCCGTCCTGGTGGATACTCTCATGCTGGGGTTATCCTCGAACACCGGTTGCCTGCGGAAGAGGATGCGGGACTAATATGGATTGGGATCAAGGCTTACTGCTCTGGCTAAGTCCTACAGTTGTAAAAGCCATGCCAGAATTGGCTAAACGTTTCCGCGAAGGTGTTCTTATGTTGGCGGTTTCTGAGGTCAACGACCACCAAATCGTCTTGTTTACCTTGAGCTTGGGGGAAAGGCACTTCGCGACATCCGATAAGACCAACAGTATCTACGAATTCTTTCAAATCACTCCCATACCAACGCGGATCAGTGCAGCCCTGACCGCAACATCACATAGAAGGGAAACCACATCTTAGTGGCAAATGACCAAATACCAGAACCCGCTTAGGAGCCGCTACAAAACTCCTGCCAGAACTGACAGGCGTCGGATCCATCGATCAAGTCGATCAACGGAAAACATCGCCGAATGCATACAAGAGAGACTTTCTATAGAATAGGAACTGAAAAAGGTTTGCAGGGCGGCCTTGTAAGACACATACTTCACTGAAAAGAATGGACAAGATGCCCAATCCCACTTCCTTGGGATCACTGGCAAAGAGAGAACTGTATCAGGGAAGACTGAAGAACTATTTGAGATTGAATAATACAATTCTTATGCTTGATAAACTATGCAAAACGTGAAAGAGACGAGAAGGAATGGGAAGAAGAAAAGAATCCTTCCACCTCGTGAACTTGCGACTACGTTCCTCCCTTCCCATCGAATTCAAGTCCTCCCATTTCATAGGAGACAACTAACATGTGCCCGCCCAATGGCAGCACTTCCATCACCGCCTCAGTTTTACCCCCTCCCACTTTAGCGCCTCTCGTCAACTGTATATCTAGATCAAGGTTTATCTACGAGGTTTTCGACTTGAACGGGTTAAACTTGACCTTCAGAATTCTCGTGTTTTCCACCTTGCTCTCTCTAGGCAAGAAGGCTGTATATTGTGTTCGTCGAGACCGCAGGGCCCACAGCAAGCGAGACCGACAGTAGCAGCAGCACAAGAAGCGATGACGCAGGCTTACCCGGTTTGTAGAGACCCAGTTTCCAAGGCCCGATCCCATGACGGGAACTGGCGCAGTTGCCATGCACATGCCCACAATCGGGTCCCAATTCCTGGTGCCAGGGACCGAACACGAAGCCCGAACCTCCACCTGACTACCAACGCGGATCGTAGATCTGTGAAACCCGGAACTTTTTTAATATTGTTTCCTCATCATTGCTTCACTGGTGGTTTGAGTGAGATCCAAAAATAGAACATTTGGGCAGATAGGGCAACCGCATAGCCTAGCGCAGGCCGTACTACAACGCGGGTTTATATTACCGTTAAGGCTGCTTACCACTGCGCTTTTCGGTGAATAGGGCCTGAGGCGATGTCCGTTTGCTGGATTTTTATGGTAAACTGCAAATCGAAAGACATCTTGTGTTAAAAACAGCAAAGGATTGGCGCAGGTTCGCCGTGGCTGGGCGTTTGAATACGAGGTGGATCCAGCAGAGAGTCGTGTTCGCTTGACACCAATGTAAGTCTCAGTGCTGCAACGTACTTCGTAAAGCTCCAGAGGAAGAAAACCCAATCAATACACCATTCTACTTCTATTTTGTAGTTTATTAATCGTATAGCTGACTATGGTATATGGGTATTTCCGGCTAAGATGTCGCAGGGTAGCACTGGGATCGGCAGATCGATCTCCAAGTGAAGAACAATGGGACTTCTCTGACCCTGGTGACCCTGAAGGACGACCGAGATCTCAGAGATGACCTACGAAGTAAATGACTCGAGCTATCATGTATCGACACAGCACTTACCCACTGAATGAAAATCGAACAACAACGCGGGTCGGCTCTCCTCTCCCAGCCAAGGGTAACACGGGCGGGTGCGGGAGACTAATTGATAGAACCGGGCACTAAAACCCAGGATCATACGGCTATCACTCCCGCTCTTGAGGTGAAGCGCCGAAGGCCTACGTACTTCTGTTGTTTCTCTTCCCTCAGATAGACAAATGGCTTGGAATAGCCAATAACACGACCGAACGGGCCAATGTAGGTTCCAGATTTATGTGGACCTCTGGATATTGATACCCGGGCTGGAGGCACGACGAATGACGCCGAACACGACCTTTACCAACACTGCACGAGCTCCTTGTTGAAGATGGCCCAATTGCAAACGAGCAGGTCTCGCCAAACGATTCCTGCTGTTTTCTCGTAAAAGCTTGTCAGCGTCTGGGAGTGGAGCCCCCCCGCCTTGGAGAAACGGCATCATGATCTTGGCTTAGGTCCCCACGCGAAGCTGCCGTCGGCTATGCCTGGCGGCGGTGATATGACGAGTCGCCTAAGCTTCCCCAGCGCCAACACGAGGATCGACATACCATGCGACCATGACCATGTAACAAACCAACGGCTAGAAACTGATGCTTTTCCTCTAGCACTTTTGGCTTGCTTCGTTTTCTTTTGGCACGTTACCCGGTTTACCCGATTTTATATGGGGACATGGCGAGGATTCTGGATATATAAAGAGCTTGGGATGCCCTCAGTTCGTCGTCAGAAGAAACCTCAACCTCATCAAACAATCTAATCAGCTCTAATACACCAAACTACACTAGACTTAAACGACCTTTCGCCGAAAACAGTTTCTACGAATCTCTCAAGACTATCTCACAAACGTTATAAAAATGAAGGCCACTTTCATTACCAGCGCTCTCGCCCTCGCCGCCTCGGCCGCTGCTGCCTCCGGTATGCGAATTCTTCCTAAACATTTTCTCATATAGTCCAGTGAACGACTCTTACAATAGCACGGTTAATCGCTAACCTAAACCTTCTCACAGTCGGCTACGACCAAGGCTTCGACGATGCTAGCCGATCCATGCTCGTGGTGAGCTGTTCCGACGGTCCCAACGGCCTTGCCGGCCGATTCCCCACACAGGGCAACCTCCCGAAGTTCCCCTACATCGGCGGCGTCCCTGCGATCGGTGGATGGAACTCTCCCAACGTGAGCAGCCTCTCCCATATATCCCAAAGGGGGGAAAACAACGAAATGGCTAACTCTCCTAGTGCGGATCCTGCTGGAAACTCACCTACCAAGGCAGGAGCATCTTCATTCTCGGCATCGATCACTCCACGAGTTTCAACATTGCGCTCCACGCAATGAACGACCTCACCAACGGGAATGCCGTTGGCCTCGGCAGGGTTGAGGCCAGCGCGGAGCAGGTTGACAAGTCCAATTGTGGACTTTAAACTGTGCCTGTGAAACATTCTATTTAATGGTAATATTTATCGGTGGGTTGATGGGACTATGGAACTATGGAACGATGGGACACCTCCCGCGTCACGCGTCCCGCCGAGGGTGTTTGAAACATATGAAATGTTATTGGGATCTTTTAAATGTATAATGGGCATCTTAAGCATCAATCGTGAGGGAAACTTGGGCGATTGGATTGTATCTAAACGATAGACGACTGCACACTCCTTAATGACTAGGATAATTATCAAGTTAAACCTCTGCCGGAGATGTGTTCCTACGGGTATACCTTTCCTCACATGTACACATAGCTTCTGACTCTCCTCGAAGCATTTTTAGACTTCTCTGAAAGTACAGCTTGCTCGCTCGCTCAGGACTTGTGTGATCTCCCGCCCTCGGAGATAGGCCCGTCGTGGTCTCCGTGCGGGCTAGAGTTGTACAGAACACAGATTGCGGCATCCGTGATTAGGCGACCCGTCGCCGGGAGGATGGAGGAGTGGTGGCGCCTGCAAGATGACGCAGCATGAGCAGAGGACAAACAATGGGTACATTGTAAAGAGTGGATAATGGGCTACATATATTGTATAGAGTTCGACTTGGTATTTCTAGCCATCTGCGGCGCCGCCGCGACCATCGGCAGAGTGGCTCCACTTACATCTGATCCCAGGACGATGAAATGCCAGCTGGAAGCTGAAGTTATCATAGCAAAGAAATAATTTGATTCTATGCATCAATGATACTCTAAGCGACGACGCCAGATTCAATAATGCGGGAGTAGCAATTGGTCTCGCTGGCTAGCTCCTTCCCCCATTAAGGCTCCGGTTGCGGCCTGACTAATGTTATAAGCCCTAGTGCACTTATTGTCGAGGAAGGAACCGATGAGGTAAACTATGAAGTCAGGGTCCTTCCCACTTTAAAATGATGTCGGTTCTATCGCCTTGGCGCTTCTCGCCACAGCAGCCGCATTTCTGGACCCAAAGATATAATAGCCCATGACAGCTTCGTCTACCAGTTTCTGACTTGGTCGCTTCAAATCTGGCCTTCAGAACTGCTGGGATATCGCCTTGCTCTCGCTGGTCTACCTCGGCTCTGCAAAAATACAAATACATCAACCATCCTTGCGGCACATAACCTATCACCCAGCTTCATCACACACACACATCTCCGGAGTGAGATGACTATCGTCAACCTGGGTAAGGCGCCGAACCATTTCTGGCGTCAGCGGACACGAGTGATGAACTCTGATTCCTCGATTGCTTTCCCCAGAACGCCAAAACGCGGGGCTTAGGATCTGCAGATAGCTCACACCTCTTCCCTTTCAGGAATTGCTGGCAACCACCTGATAGCCACTAATAGCGCTTTTCCGCGGCTGGAAGCCCAGCTATCTTGCCTGTAGTCGCTCATATATATCGCCACTGCTTCTCTCAGCTATCATCGTCTCTTTATACTGTCGAGAGAAACTGGTTTGGGACAGCTGTTACTCCCGCCAAATTCAATATCACATTCTTCATCTCTAATCTTTAGTCGTCTTTCCCAGGCCCGACGTCATGGAGAAGGCTACTTTCAACTCGCTCCCCACGGAGCTTCACATCCAAATCCTCTCCTTCCTTGATGTCGATCCTCCGTCTTACACCAAGTTCACCAACAGACCAACCCCCCACATGCTAGATTCGGATCGACCACTGAAGAACGCTTCCGAAGTCAATAAGAAATGGCGCAGCGTCGCCATCCCATTCCTCTTCCGCCACACCATTTGGAGAATCCAGCCTAAAGATCTGAACTCCTTGCGCCAGTGCAGAAACCCCAGCGAGATTGATATCTTGCGATTCCTCGCAGACCATGACATCTGCGACCATGTTGATAGTATTGTTTTATTCGTGGAGCCTCCCGATGATGAGGACGACGAGGTGGACCTTATGTCCACCGAGCCCGCTTACTTTCAAAACTGCGAGACCCTCTGGGAGACCTTATTTTCAACCATAGACCCTCTCCGCTTTTCCATAATCGCACGCCCGGCGCGTCTTGGTCCTCTACTGTCGATACCCGTCGACTTTAGCAACTACTGGTGCTATGGCAGCTATGAACACATCCTGTCGCTATGCCGCACCACTCGCTTCATTACGCCCCAGCCTCATCGACCCGCAGGCGACTCCCCGATCAGCATCCACAGCAAACTCTTCACCATCAGGCCCTGGACAGGCGCCCTCCTAAACGAAGGCTGCAACATGGGCCCTTACAGAACCTACGAACACCACCGAAAGACGCCCCCCTCCATCCTACCCGCCCTCATCGGCAGCACCCAGTCTCTCCACACAGGAGACGGGGGCCTCTTCGGACAACCTGCTCTTTTGCCGCCGTCCGTCCAGGACTTTAGCTACATTGCCGAATTCCCCGTTTATAACCACTTTACCAAGGTCGTCCGGAACCTCCCCCGCCTTCATCGCCTGTACGTCCAGCTGGTGCCTAAACCTCACGTTCTCAAGGACGAATTTGAGATGCGCCATATCGATACTCGTGATCTTTGGATGGAGAGGAATGCGTGCTATGCGACGCTTATGACGCACATTTTTTCTTGGTCTCCCGGGTCCAACTGGAAGCATCTTCACGTATTTGAGAGCGGTGACACTGCCGATAGGGTAAAAAAAAACTATAGTTCTTCTTGTTCCAGTTCCGCGAACTGAAAAATAACTAACCATGCACAATTTCAAATCTAACAGCAAGCCTGGGATATGGCATCCCACTTTGTCCTGTCCTCGCAGACGAAGAAGTGGACCATCGAGCGCGAAGGCGTCTTTGTCTGGAAAAAAGAGACCGACAGCAAGAAGGCCAGCAAGTGAGTTGTTTCCCCTTTCATTTTTACACCCATTCTATTGGTTTTCCGGTCCGGTTCGAAGAGCTAAATTGAGATTTTGCTAAATTAAAGCATCACTTCAAGTGAGGGCAACCTCGAGCGTTTGGCTTTCCGAGGCTTGGAGGTGCTACCCTTCCCCACCATAGCACCCTTTCCTACTGCGTCGAATTATATCTAAACCGCTCAGGTTCCCCCTTTCCCTAGTAATTATTACGAGTCAAGTGAGGAGATTGGGTGATTCGTATCACCCCGAGCTATCACGTTCGAGAGGGTGAGAAATGTAGTGCCTGTGTGAGTTTCGGTTTTCTGCGGCCAACGCGGTTTTTGACTTGGGGGACTCATAGTTTGTACTCATAGTTTGTTTTTGCAAGTGAACGAAACCCGCAAAGATTGTTGAATGCATTGAGAAGGATGGTAAAGAAGTTTAGGAAGTGGGGCAATCATGTCGGTTCTTGTAAGTAATGAAACCTATGAAGAATGCTAACTGTGGATTGTATCGAGAATAAGAAGGCAAAAAAAAAGCGAAATGGAGTGAAATATGGAAACACTCTCTAGAGATGAATGTCCACCAAGAATCTAGAATGGAAAGAAATGAATCAATCCGTGATGATTTGATGTCAATGCAAAAGCCTGGTCTTACTAAACCTTTCAACCCATGATTTCCCTTACAAAATGTTTCCCGGGACAGTGCAGTTTGTGTATATATATGCAATCCTCATGCCCAACAAATCCCAATCAAAATCAAACAAAAACGGGATGCAAAGTATGATACACCATCCCTCTCCCTCCTTACGGCTCCTCCGACGAATCACTCTCATCTTCCGCCTCAAACTCCAACGCCTTCCTCTCCGCCCCCTCCGCCATCTCCCTCCACGTACTCCAGGCCAACATGACAAACGCAACCGTGATAAGCGCGCCGCCCACCACTGAAGCCGCGCTCAGCGGCGTCCCCGTCAAGAACCGATCCACCACGGCAACAACAAAAATGGTCAGGAGCGAGGCGACGCTGCTCAGCACGGGCGAAGTCAAGCTGATGAGCACGAGGAACGAGCCCGCAAAGGTGGCGTTGGCGATAACGGAGATGAGCAGTAGGAATGCGGTGCGGCCCGTCGGCAGGACGAAAGGCTCTATGCCCGTGAGGTGGAGGATGGGTAGCGGGATCCAGAGGACGAGGAGTGTGAAGGCGCCGATGAGCGAGCCGAAGGCGTTGGCGAAGATGGTGCCTCGACCGGGGGAGACGCCGTCGGGGGGGCAGGCGAAGCGTTTGTAGAGGACTTCGTAGAGGCCGTAAAGCACGGAGCCGAAGCCGATGATAATGTTACCGAAGAAGCGGCGGGTGATGGAAGGGTCGGGGACGCTGGCGCTAGAGCCGGCGCCGTCGCCGTAGGCTACGATGAGGACGCCGGCTATGGCGATGCCGACCGCGATGGATTTGTCGAGGCGGAGGGGCTCCTTGAGGAGCGGGACGGAAAAGGCGTAGGCGAAGAAGGCGGAGCAGTTGTAAATGGCCGTCAGGTCCGAGGGGCTCGTCATACTAACGGCGATGTACCAGCTTAACCCGGCCACCGTTAGGGCCGTGGTGATGCCGGCCGTCGCGCGGAGGAGGTACCGCGCAGGATGGGCCCTGTGCATGACGCTCGCCCTGTCGACGTCTAACCTCCGCAGGTGGACCATGGCCGCCGTGCTCCTGAGCAGCTGCACGTGCCTCCGCCAGAATACCTTCCACGGCATGTCGCGCTTCTGCAGCCGTAGAAACAGCAGTTGGACGGGCCACAGCATGGACCAGCTCCCGTGCGTCATGTACAACATGCAGTAGGCCTTATTCCAGCCCAGCTCGCCCTGGATGTACGCCGACAACTCCGTCTGTATGGCGAAGGAGACGAGGATCAGCACGAGGAAGAAGGAGGCGTAGGTGTATCGGCGGCGGGCGGCGTCGCGGGCGAGCTCGGAGGGGCTGACGCTGCGCATCGTGGAGCGGCGGGAGAGGAAGGGACTGCGGGGACTTTCCGCGCGGCTGCCGGCGCTTCGAGGTCGGGGACTACTGCGGCCGCGTTCGAAGTCGTCGGGCTTGGCCAGGAGGGGAGTGATCGAGCGACCCTCTGTCGGGCGATGGTAGGGAGGTCGTCTATCCACCATTTTTTCTCGCCTCTCTCCAAGATTCTATTTTGCGTAAAATCGAAAGTTCCAAGAAATTACTTTTCAAGGGTCCAGCCGAATTCGGGGATAGCTACGCAGGGCTCGTTTTTCCGCCGGGCCTCGCACCAGTCCCTAGGGTTCGCCGGGCCGTGGTTTCGCATGTGGCCGCGCGAGCGGTGGGGGGAGTCGACTGGAGTGAGACTTTCGTGAGGGATCGTATGTCGAGGAAACATTCAACACGGGCTGGGAGAAAGGTGTGTGCCTCGATCTACCTTCTCTATGGAGCTCGTTTTAATGGATGGTCGTCGGAGGGTCTCACTGGGCATGCACTATGCTGAATGAGCGGTCCAGGTGGTCGGTACCTGATGGCGTCATCGAAGGTCAGCCGAACCCTTTTATCGCATCTGGCGGTCTTTGTGGTGAGGCAGACAGACTGCAACAGTGGCGCGTACTATGTAGTACTTGTAGATCGGTGGTGATGTTGGGGTGTTGAGGGAATGGGGAAGGGGAAGTTAGGGGGTGGAAGGAAATTGATTGATGCTTACACAAGGGACTTGATTAGAGTTCAGACGATCACTTTGTCAGGTTAAACGTCAATCAAAGGAGTTGAAATTCCGTGTTTCGGGCAAGACGTCAAACACTGGTGGATCGGATCGAATCAATACAGTCGCCCTGTCTTGATCTCTCTGGTCCAAACTCTCTGCCAGCCTGGCGAATGATTGCTGTAATTAAAGCCGGTTGCAGCTGCCAAGACCCGTTTTTATGGGGTCGATTCCTGTACCCCAACAAAGACAGCCTAAAATCCGGTATTCTAAGCCCACTATTCGCCCACGTTGAACTGGTGCGTTGAGGTCAGAGTCTACTTCGTTAGATCTGAAGGCCAACAACCCTTGAGTTTACGCAACAGGACTCATCGAAAATTCATCAATGAGGTCTTTCCCGTGATTCTTTTCCAGGTACCGAGACATATCTGCACACATCTACACATAAACTCGACAGTCATGTCCGGTGTATTTCGAACAATGCCCTTGATCCACGTGACTTCGAGATGGCTTGGGACACTAAGTACAGCAGGCGAATGACGAGAGGTTTCGCTAAATCGCTTCGTTCCTGACTTCCTCGTGTCCTCCTTCCCATTCCCCTTCTTCTTCTGCCTCTTCCCTTCTCCTATCGCTTCTGTGGGAACTAAAAATCATGGTTGAACTAGGAAAGGTTTCCGCAAAGGATGCCATTTCCCAGGAAAACTAAGTCTGTGGCCGGCTGAGGTTCGGTCAGCTGGCCTGGCCAGCTAGAAACAGGCTTGCTGGGCCACCAACAGCTTCAATCCCCTTCATAATTAGCAAATACCGGGGTCTCCTCTGTGTCCTTCAATCTTCGATCGGCATAAGCGAGTGCCCAGTCCAAGAATTTTTCGACGTCGAAGTCGTCGACCCACTTTTCCTGGTAGAAGGCACGGATCGCATTCGCAACCCAGGTCACACAGCTCTCCTGTGGATTTTGGTTTCTTTTTGGCAGGGGAACAGATTTCAGGATCGCGATGACATCGTCCTTCGACTTGCTGGATGGGACAGCTCCGATTCTGATGTACCCCAGAAACCGCCCACTCTTTGCAGGGTTGGCACTTTCAGCGACGTTGAAGAACCATTCATTGGTAGGATTTCGCTGTCTGTATGTGACTGGGTCGATGTCGTTTCTGTCAGTCGCATCGTATGCGTCAAAAGAGGTTCCTTCTCCGACCAAAATTGCCCAGTGATAAGACTCGTGCTTGTAAATCTGGCGTTTGCGCGGGTCGGTTGAGATAGGATCCCGACGGTACAGAGCCACGGCAATTCGCTTCTCGGACATGGCAGGCGAGAATTAATCCTGAGGCGATACCGAACAGCGCCACTGATGTAAGTCCTAGCAAGCTCTGACTGTAAAGGCTGGGGCGTCGTCGGAGAAGCCTGACTGTAGAGTAACGGATCCCTTATGAGGATCAGTAACGATGACGTTTAAAAAGAGAGGGTGTGTAACGTCGAAGTAGCTTTAACACATTCCTCGTCTGGAAGATGGCAGCTTTGGCGCATATGGACCCATGACGTTTGGAAAGGGCGTTTGATCCTGCCGGCTTCCGAAAATGGGTGATGCTGGGCCGCCATATGGATCAAGATCTACGACGGGATATTACATAAGGCAGCTTCGTCCAACTCTATGTTTTTGATTCTCTCCGCGGTTCGCAAACGGTCTAATTCTCCAATCTCGCTCTGATTCGATGGGTCAATGTATCGGAGCACCCTGTTGCCGCTGCTGTTCCGACTTTAGCTAGGCAGATAACTCAACGAAGGACACGAAGGAAGAAGTAATTCATTGAAGCATCTCGGGGGTCACGTGGACATGGCTGTCGAGTTTGTGTGTACGAAGTAGATATACCTCGGTACCTGGCAAGCTCTAGCTGTAAAGGGAGGAGCGTTGCCAAAGTCGCTGTGCTGACTGGGGAGTAATAACTGGTTCCTTTTCGGGAGCAGTGGTCAGAAATGACGTCGTCATTTTGGGGCAAGGAAACAGCCCTGGCCCAAAGACTTCAATTGTTCGTAGTTTACGAGGTCTGTCCCACATTGTCTATTACATAAGCTGGCCTTCTGCAACTTGACTTACCTCTTGTTGACGATGTTGATCTTCCTCTCTCCCCATCCGCTCCGCGCTCTTCTCTCTTTCTTTCCCTCTCCTTCTCCATCGCTGATTATCAGCCCTACCTAAAGGGCGTTACCAACAGTTTTACGATTCTCTCCCGCAATTCGCAAACGACCCGCGCTTCTAATTGCCAAACCTCGCGCCGAATCGATGGGTCAATGTATTGGAGCGTTGTTGCCGCTGCGGTTCAGGCTTTGGATAGGTGGACGACTCTATAAACCCCTCGCCCACAATGTGGTGAGAGTTAGCCAGCACCGCGTCATAAAGGGACCATGTGAACCTTCCGAGGTTGAGGCTCTGCAATACGTTGCCAAGCATACAACAGTTCCGGTCCCCAAGGTCTACGCCATCCATACTACCAAGGACCATAATATATACATAGAGATGGAATATGTTCAGGGTGATAATCTAGCTATCGCTTGGAAAAAAGAAGGCTACCTTACGCCAGACCAGAAGAAGGCCATTTTCGCAGACATCAAAGACTACGTTTCCATTCTCCGCGAGCTCAAACCTCCAGTAGAGGATCTCATCGCCTCTGCACTTCAAAATCCCGCCTATGACTGTCGGGTCGGCGCTCGTTACTTCGGCCCCTTCAACCATGAGGACTTCCATTCATTATTACGAGGATATCTACGTATGGAAGGTGTCGCGTCATGGCTCGGTGAGGATGTAGTAAAGGTGCACACTGCCTCTTACCGAACATGCTTCACCCACGGGGATTTGGTCCCAAGAAATATCGTTGTGAGGAACGGACGTGTCGCCGCAATCATCGACTGGGGCTGCGCAGGATGGTACCCTGAGTACTGGGAGTTCACTAAGGCACACTATGACTACTTCCCGAAGGAAGACTGGTTGGAGCATATTCGCCAGGCCCTTCCCTGCTACGACCTTGAACTCAGAGCAGAGCAAACTCTCTCAGAAAAAGTTCCCGACCCGGCCACACCAGCCACTCTCTACCGCGATGGGGTTGTTGCCTATGAAAAACCAGGCTCGAAGCCTTCAGCAGCGTGGCTAGATGCGAGAGCAGGTCGTCAAGTACACGATTTATGGTCTGTCGCGTTGTCGTCGAGACGTCTGAAGGGGGCTAATGAGATCTGATCATTGGGCCATGTAATGATAATGTAGGAGTTCTACTAGATAGAACTATATGGCAGAGTCCTAGGAGTATGAAGGTTGATAGAGAGAAGAAGAAAGAGTAAGGGATTGGAGAGAAGGTGATTTTTGGCCGGCTGATGCCAAGTGAAACTAGGAGCTAGAGAAGGAACTCTACTCACCAATGGAGGGAGTGCTTAAGAGGGTACTTGTTGCGCAGGCCATCATTCTGCTGGCCAGCCAAGATGGCACAGGAGAAATCAGCATTCCTAACTCAGTGCTTTGGTTTGATCAATCAATCATTTTGCCTTACATCACGCTCATCATCTTGACATCGAAGCCGGGGGTATTGTTTGCTGTTCTCGACTGGCTCGACAGTCAAACGGATTTTATCCTCTGCATATCGACTATTTTATCCTATTCTGAGACCCGTCTAGGGACAGGTATTTTAATCACGTTACAACTAGCATCCATAGGTTGATTTTCTAATCGATATCCCCTCCCGTGCTGATCCTTCGCCGGCATGGAGGAGCCTCGGCTGACCCAGTATCTCGCATCTCTCTTATTTGCTCCCAGCGCTAAAGAGGACCTCCTTCGTATCGTAGCCATACTTGATCTCCTTGTGCCAATACGGAACCGCCTCCGATTGAACCAGAGCCCACGCCCTATCCGTAGCCTCCACAACCTCCTCAGGCAACGGGCCCTTCTCAAAATCATTCAAGTTGCTCTCAAGCTGCTTCAAACTCGAAGCACCAATCAAAATACCATCATTCCCCTCCTTAATATTCAGAACCGAGTGGTGCACAAGCCACCGCAACGCCGTCTCCGCCATCGTCAGCCCATGCTTTTTAGCCGCCTCCTCGATGGTATGCAGCGCCTTGAACGTGGTATCACGGAAATACCTCTTGCGGTACATCGAACCCATGCGGCCGACAGCGTCGGAGAAGCGACCCTCGGTGGGGACGTCTTCGGCTGACTTGATGCGGCCCGTGAGCAGGCCGCCGGCGAGGGGGTTGTAGACGACGATGTCGAGGCCATAGCGGCGGCAGGCGTGTACGAGCTCGGTTTCGATGCCGCGCGTGATGCAGTTGTACATGCCCTGGTAGAGGGTGGGGCGCACCCAGTTGTTGTACTTGCAGGTTAGGACGATTTCGGCGACTTCGAAGGCGGTGAAGTTGCTGATGGCGAAGGTGACGAATTTGCCGGCTTTGTGGAGCTTGTCGATGGCTTCGAGGGTTTGCGCGAAGGGGGTCTCTCGGTCCTGTGTAGTGTGTTAGCCATTGGCACATGTGTAAGAGAAGCAGGATTTTCTTGTCGGCTGGATGCGCGTACAGCAGCGTGAAGGTAGAGAATCTGTTATAAAAGCGAAATTAGTCTAAGCTCAACACACAAGTATAGTATCTCCGTCTAAAGTTGTTATTAACTCACATCAAGAGTATCAGTGCCCAACGCCGCCAAGCTCTTCTCCACCGAGTCAACCACCTTCTCGGGTGTGTTGCCCGCGGGCTCGGCGGGATAAAGGACCTTGGTGGCTAGGGTCAAACCGCGCTCCTTCCACTTGGCCTCGCGCGTAAAGGCCTCCTGCTTCGTGCCGACGTACATGCGCGCCGTGTCGACCTCATTGTAGCCGCGCGACTGGAGGTAGTCGAGGACCTTTTCGAACTCGCCGACGTCGGTGATGCGGGCGCCCGTTTCCGGGTCGGGTCCGAAGGTCATTAGACCCAGGATGATCCTGTTGTTGGCGCGGGGGACTACGAGAGGCATGTTGGCGGATATGGATTTTGTCAATAATGGAGGGGTAGATATCGTTCGGCGGGAGGAGAAGATTGGGGTTGGAAAGCAATATCGAGAGTACTGTCGGAGGGGGGGGGAGGGCGTCCAGCTTCCTTTATATCTTAGCAGGTCGATTGAGGTGACGGATTTCAGAGTATCGCGTAAAGTCCGAGAGTCGAGGAGTCCCGGGTCATGGCTACGGTATCTCTACAAGAGGTAATGCCGCATCAATCCTCGAGCTAAACCAATCTTTAACCCCACCTCGAGACAACTTGCATCATACTTCCCCCCACTGCAAAATGACATCGGCACCCATTTGCGGAACAGAGTGCAGAGTCTGTGTTGTAAAGTCCGAAATGTTTTAACTCCATCCAACTACATTACACTAAAACCGATTCAGAGTAACCGACCCGGTTCCAGGCCCGACAGATCGGAGCTCATTAATAATGTTCGTGGTGGTGCCCTCTTCGGTGGGGGTCGAGATGAGCTTCTGGAGGTTCCTGAAGGAGGGGTTCTCAATGTTCTAGGCAGATCAATGGGTTGATGTATCTGGCGAGAGTTTCGCCGGTGAGTCAAAAGAATACGTGCCAAACCCAATCGATGCGTAAGAACGGAAGAATATTAGACAAGTGTGCGGATATAAAACAATTGTCCTCGATAAAGTCCACAGATCAGCATATATCGACGGAGTTTATCAAGTTTCTTCCACGATGCTTTCAACTAGAAGTAGGGGGCATTCTCCACAGCTCGCGATATTCATACGAGATACGAGGAGTTGAAGTTCGAAAACAGCATCAATCCGCGATCATATCGGGATCTGCCTCGAGATAAGAGTAACGCGAGATAGCCATAGCTTGAGAATTGGATCACGAGATGTGATGGTGGCTTAACACCGAGAAAACACCACCAGGCAGGATCATGGCAAAATGCAATCTAAGCCATACGGTCTGGCCCAAGCTATGGTTAAGACGAAACTCTGTCGCCGCCTAGCAATAGTGTCTAAAAAACACGATCGTCTTAAAGATCAATCTCAAAGCTCTGAAGCCAGGCACGCCGATACTATCTTCGCTCACTTTGGCTGGTCCGACTTCGTCTTCACCAACTGACAAATCGAGATGGCAGCTGTCCGGCACCGCTTAACCAAGCACCAATCAGAGGCGCCCGAATGGAAAACCACTTCCATAAAATTCCGAAGCTATTTCCGAGCAAAGCACCAGCACGATAGCGTCACGTCAAATTGCCCAGAGAGCTATTTGACAATCCTCTCTGTGTGACCTAAACCTGCTTCTTCCCACATAATAATTGCAGAGAATTGCCTCTGGCTTAAAAAGAGCAGCTATTACCTGAACAATGGCTGCCAGATTTTCAGCTGTATCGGTAAGTCTTTGATCATCCAACACCACACCATCCTCCAACCTCAAAAAGCTAACAACGAAACCCCTCCCAGCTCCTGCGAACAGCAACCCGCACAACCCTCCAAACCACCCTCCTAACCCCC